>JARACY010002274.1:0-44750 GCA_029255725.1 Scrobipalpa atriplicella | reverse complement strand
ACGTATTTTACGAATAAATAGTTGAATTTAAACATTTTAATAACTATTTTTTCCAAGTAATAAATATGGTCAACTATTATTGTCCAGCAGTGTGAATTTTACAAGATAGCCGGATGATCTACTCGTAGATCTAGACAAGACAGGATCAAATTCTGTTGATTACATTTTAACCTTGTGTGATGAAGCGTTTAGTGTTAATTCGAAGCGTTATTGATATACTCAAGAGTGGAAAAGTAGAACCTTCGATTAGTTTACGGTTAAAGCGATTGCTTCTGATTATTAATAATTAAAAATGGTTAATCAGGCTACATCTATATACTGAAATTTAATCAGAGTTTTAAACCATGAAAGTTAAATACATATGGCTCTAGTGTACTTAAAATGTACACTCAAGTTAGTTAAACATAGCCGAACACGGATTTTATTAGGCCAATGACGTTCTGCTTATCATATGTGAGATAAGGGCGTAATAACTTATATGTAGGTATGTATGATCTAAGGATCATAGGATCATTTGTCTGTAAGCAGAGGTTGTATGGATTGAAAATTCAAATTATACCAATTTTCATAAATAAAAATAGGTAGAGGTACCTAAAGGTAAATTGGAAATTTTACTTTGCAGTTTCAAAACAAAACAATACAACTGCAAGTGGCTTTTTGGAAATATTATACACGCACGTGTTTAATAACACTTTGGAATTTCCTAGTTTGGCGTGTAGCGGTTGTTCTCGTGGAGACAAGTTTTGTGTTTTAGACCCTTTTCAATACTTAGAAGTCGAAAAGAACACGGATTGCATTTTACAACTTAGCAGATGTTTTAGTGCAACTAGCGTTTTGTATTCTTTGAAGATGCCTTAATAGCTGAGTGAGAGTTAGAGTATTGTTTGAAGGCAATAAAACTGGAAAAGGACGAACTTATTTTAGCCGAGCGTGAGAAAGCGTCAAATAGCTTCGCATAAACAATAGCCGGCATATTATGCTTTGATATATTAGTTGTGAGTTCGATTCTTGCAACTAAGACTATAGTAAAAGTAAGTAAAGTAAAGTAACATAAAAATAAAGTATTTTATTGTGTTCTTTGTACCAAAAGTTATCCAGTTAACTTTACAACTTAACGACCACAGTAGGAGCAAGGTTTTCAAAATAGAAAGCCGAACTTACAATATTATCTTGTTTTGAAATTTAAATATGTATTTCAAATTGTTTATGGTCAGTAAGCAGTCAGTTGGACACCGTTGAATTAAACACTTGCGATTAGAAAAGTTGGTTGTTTATTAATTCGGTTACGTATGTTTAATTAATTTGATTTGGAATAAAATTATGTCCAGCAGAGAAAACGATATGTTGATAATTTAGGAGAGGTGACTTTGAGAAAATGAGATCGAATAGGCACGAAGGGAAATATTTATTCGAGTTAAAGTAGAGTTGGAAGTTTTATAGGATATAAGTTTTCTTCAAGTAATTGGATATTAAACTAAACATTGTTGATAATAACAATGAATGAAGCTGTATAAAATTACAGACTTTGCGAGTCAAGAGAAAACAAATAATTTTATTTATTACATTTAACTTAGAAAGGGTTCTAAGATAGCAGAAATATATAGGCTAGAATGTCAGAGGATGACTTAATATTAGGTACATTATTGAGACAGAGAACATTACGGTATAGGGATAAGTTATAGACACGATAAAACCTGAAACAGGTTATACGAATTTGTTATTAATACCACATGCCGCGGAGATTAAGTTTTGACTCCTGGAACAGAACTTGGTAGTAGAGAAAGGACGAGATATGATAAAAAGTAGGAGAGGTCTACAAAATAAGTAAAGTCAGCGAAGATTGTTGAACCTATAAAGGATTAGTAAATCCTAGATTGGAGATAATATAATATTTTATTATTAACACGGATTTTATATCTTTGAATTTGGGTGTCAAAGGAAACGGATCGTTTTCAAATAAGTAAGAAGTAAGTCTCGTTTGTATGACCGTCCAACTAGACAATAGTCAACCATGAGGCACGCCAATTAGAAATTACAATAGAAGGAATTGGAAGATGATGAGATAACTCGTCTTGACAGGTATAAAGTAATTGGGTTATTACTTAAATAAAGAGTCCGGAAGTTATCAGTTAAGTCAATTTTGAAAAATGCATTTTTATAATGCAAGATGCTTTTAGTACATTCATAAAATTAGGTTGTTTTTCCATTTTCTTTAGAACATTCAAAGAAAAGTTGTTTTTCAAATTTGCTTTAAGTACATTCACAACATACTATGTTACTTATTGGCTTTTAATGCATTTGTAAACTATTAGGTTTACTCATTTACTTTAGTAAATTTACAAAAACTCACTTAATAGAAGTTTTATGTATGTAAAGTACAAAGTCACGACAGTTACCTGTACTTTCGACATACAAAGATGACAAAGCCGAACGCTTTAGTCGACAAGATGTGAACGGAGATTCATTTAAATCTTAGTAAAGTTCCATAATCAAGAGTAGGAACTAATAACAAAATAACTACACTTGATACGCTTAAACATAAGCGATTATGACAAAATTAAACTTTTATAAGTTGATGCTTGTATAAAGCAAACAAAGCAATATTCACACGAAATGTTATTGATCCTTTCAAGGTAGAAATGATAACTTATGAGAACGTATAAACGTTCGTATGAATTTGCATTAATCAGGTTAAATAACCTACAATGCGATATATTTTGGTCTGATATTATGTATAAACTCAGATAAAGTTACAATGTGATAGCTATCAAACTAATATTGTGCACTATTATTCTAATGAGGATAATGATATGTTAAGTTTTTTTCTTTTGTATAATTTTATGGGCCACTCCAAAGTAATTTGTTGAGGTTAGAGTAGGTTATAAACGGTAGTTAGGTAGACAATGGTTAGGTATCAGGTAGGCAAAGATTAGGTAGGTAGGGTAAACAATAATTGGGAATGTAGGATTTAGCTATATGATTTTAGGTTAGTCTCGCACAGGTAGGATTTAGGTCGATAGTTATTAGATTAATCATGGATAGGTTTTAGATGGACAGTTATTAGGATAGGTTATGGTTAGAAGTTAGGTAAAATAACGATGAAAAAAACAAATTAAGTTTATTTTAGTTGGGAGACTTGAAAAGATAAAACTTTTCAAATATCCCAAAGGAGAGGGATGAAGTGGTACGGCATTGACCAAAATACCGGCCATCTAATTTTTTTCATCCATTCTTAGAAATGATGAACTAAATTTCTCTTTGCATCGTTCAAACTCTGTGTCACACACAGCTGAAAGCAATAAAATTAAAAGTTGCCAGGAAACTTTAGAATAGCAACCAATTATGCCTTTGTCTCAAAAGGGAAGTCAAACTGTGAGTGATCCTAATAAATTAAAGTATAAGAGAACGAACTAGCAATAAATGACAAATGACGCAATCCATAAAAAAATAGTGAAACGCATATACACAAGCCCGCCGAAATTGTACAACACAGATGTTAGAACCAGACAAGCATCAGTGAAAAAGGTTTCAAACGTCGAAGGAGGAAGCCAGCGGAATATGCACCTTATAGACGTGGATTGTTTGTAAATTATATTTACATATTATGACAACTTTTCCAGGTACTTATCTTGAGAAGTGGTAATAAGGGAATATGCTGTGTGACATAGCAGAGGACGTACATATCAGCCAGGTGTTTCTTGAACACCTTAGGACTACTACAGTCAGCTAGATGCCTGGGTGGATCTAGCCTAAGCCGCCGCTTGCGCAAAACAATAAGATCGACGCCGGTAGAGAACAAGGACGCACCAATGACCATAGGCCTACAGGCGTGACTTCAGCGTGTCAACCAATCACAACGCCTTCAGCGCTCGGGATGCCACGGCGCAACCCTGGAGCGAGGGTGGAGACGAGAGAGAGGGAGGAGATCAATCATCGAGAGACCACGGACCCCGGCGGACGTCCAGGAGAGGGACCAGAGAGAGAGAGCGCCGAGCCTAGGAGAGTCCAAACTAGTTTGGAGTGCCGTAATAAATTTAATCGCGAGTGTAGTGAAAAAGTGCCAAATAGCGTGAGCCCCAAAACGCGAAATATTATCCCTAATGCCATAAATTGTATTTTGATTCAAGAATATTGTCCACTAGGATAAAATTCCACACCTGTTAATCCTAGATAATCAAATCAAAGTTATAAAAAGGCTAAAAGGATAATACGGCGTTTTGTACAGAACCAGACAGGGTGGTTCTATTTTATATTTTCTCTTTATTTTATATGGGGATTTGGTTACAAAGGAAAAACCGAATTTCCATAAATTTTCTTGTGTATATATGTAAAAGGCAGGAGGTTTTTATAACTTGTAAGTTTTCCTCCCTAGGTTTTGGCCTTAGCTAACTTACAAGTGGTCTATAAATGTGGCATTGTATGACACATCCAATAGATCGAGATTAAAGAACTAAACTTCAGAAATAATAAATTATTTCTCTATTTACTTTTCAACTTTCAAATCTGACTTTTCTTCCTCTCCTAAATAAGAATACATATCTCCTAAATAAGAATACATATCTCCTAAACATGATTACATAAATTCCTAAACAAAAGTACATAAATCTAGACTAGAATACATAATGCCTAAACTAAAATAATGAACAATCCTAAAGATCTGACTAAAAACATTTTGTTCTTTTTAAAAGTAATAATTTGAAATTAGCTAAGCTAAACTAAATATTTCATAGAGTCGTAAATCTAATAAATTCATTTATAACGACTTTATTCAATGAACAGAATCGAACAAGTCCTGTATTCTGCCGATTGAACCTTATCACAGCCACGACTTTGAATTTGTGTCAGCCTTTCCTCACAAACAAAAGAGCTCATAGTTGACCTCAGGAGGCCTCCATAATTATACAAATTACCACATAAAAAAAATATTACAGGTATTGTAATAACTAGTAATTACATAAATAATTATTAGTAATTATAATCTGACTGCGCAGTCTAACAAAATACATAGCCGCGGCAGGACACGCTGGCATACATAAGAGGCAACTAGATTCGTCGTGTCTATGCACGCGGGTCAATACTATAAAAAGAAAGTAATTAATTACGACTAACAACAAGAGGAATGGGACACTAATTCAACGGATAGTCACAACTATGTCAGCCAGTACTCAGTATTGAGCAACTGGAAGGCGTGACGGAGTCTGAAGGTCACTGTCGATCGGGCTAGATCTAATAATATGGTTGAGGGGTCAGAGGGTTACGGTACCGCTCCCCCTTCCTAACTTGTATTCGGTTCGGTTAGTGAGGTAAGAGGGCTAACGGTGCCGCTCCCAAACTAACTTATGTTCTACTCACAAGACTAAACTTATTCAAAGTCTACACCAGATCTCAATGAATTGAACGGTTAGTGCGGTAAGAGGGCTAACGGTGCCGCTCCCAAACTAACTTATGTTCTACTCACTAGACTAAATTTATTCAAAGTCTACACCAGATCTCAATAAATTGAACAGACATACCAATACCAAATGAACTGAATGGTTGCCTACTGTTACCTAATGAAAACATAAATTTGCTATTATGAGAAATTTAGATGCTTGATATCGATTACAACATAACTAGACGATCACTATATAATTAAACCTGGTTAGGGCCGTCTCAGTAATATGTGAGTGTGTGTGTGCCCCGCTTGTAAGTCATATGTTATTTCGTGCTGTGGCTAACTGTGCTTTCGGGTGACAAAGGATATCTAAACTTTTAGTCACAATTTTTCTGCTATAACTTAATTTGTTGCAACCTTAACATACAATATTTTTCCATATAATCCCAAATTGTTGTTAAAAAAATTAAACCTAAACGTGTAATTAACACGTTCGCAAATGAAGTTTAACAGGTAATTGAAATATGTGGTTTGTTAATGAGATCAATATCGAAATTGTATCCGATATTTAATTTACCTACGAGTATGTGGTCAACGCAGTAGTGAACGTTAACCGCAATTTAGGCCATTTTAATCAGCAGTGGAAGATCAAAGCCACGCCCGCCATTTTGATTTAAAAAGTTATTCGGCAGTACAACCTGAAGAATAAGTTGTTTTTTAATCAAATTATCGTATATGTGCTCAATTTTAACCATAATGAAGAAGATGTAGCATTATGATGACAATTATGAATTAAAGAACTGGCTAAAATATACTTAACTCCTCAACTACGTCCAAGACTACGTCTGATAGGTAATGCACGTAGAATTGTCAACCTACGCGTTAGAAGAACAATGCACAATTATTGACCTGCACGAAATCGGATTATGACTAAATTAAATTTGTCCTTTGATTTTTAAAAACTCTCAGGAGACGATCCGACTCAAGGTCTTCAAGTTAGTAAAGTATAATTTTATGCATCTTTTACTTTTCGGTGAAGCATCAAAATTCAAATGCGGAAATCGTCTACATAATAATAAAAGAAATAAGTTTCAATGACAAAAAAGTCATCGCTGAGATATTTCTAATAATACCCAACGTCTCTATCTATAACTATAAGTTACTTAAAGCATCTGCCATTCCTTTAACGTCCATTCTCATAGCACAGGTTTTGATCAAGTGACCTTTAATGAGATCGTTCATTTTTTTTATCATGTTTTGGACCATCCTTGTTGTGGCTTGGCTTATAGTCGTAAATCTTATTATTGTACGTCCTATACCTTAAACATTTTTAATTTTAATTTCAGTTTTGCATATACGGAAAACTAAAATTATAATGTCTTACAAACTGCCTGAGTATGAGAGTCTAAGCTTTTTCGCATCAAAATAAGTAGTTAGTTTGAATAAAAGTTCTCTTGCTATAATTAGTAATTATGCTAAACACATAATAATTATCTAGATAATGTTATTTCTATTCAAATTAACATCATCACATATTCGGCCAACATTATTATCACATTTTTCTTATACGAGCACTACCGAATAGGTACTAATTATAAAAAACGCATTTAAAAATAATATAATCCAATACTACTTTTAATCAAATAAATTATCACAATTATTGCTGCAATATTTAAATTAAGTTCTGCCACTTGACCTAACACCACCTAACACTATTTTCCTCGACAAACACCATCTAAAAAAAAAACTAATAAAAGAAAAATAAAAAGAGTTTAGCACGCACACTGAGTAGTCAACTATTGATCCTTAGTTCGATTATTAGCGGTATAGATCAAGTCTGCGCGCGCGACGAACGCGTGGACGCTGCGGTAAGGCCGAGCTAAACTGAAGTCGGACAATGATAAAAGGTAGAAGCTTTATGTAACCTTCGGGGCCGAAAGCGGCGGGTCACTAGGTACTCGAGGCGTTGAGGATGTATAAACACATGTATATATATTGTATAGCTGTATAAAATAATGTTAGGCTAATCCTAAGTTACAGTGTTGGGTATCAAAGATGTGACCAATTTTTAAACACATGGTCTTGTTGTGTCGTACAGAGAAGAGAAAACAAATGAATGTACGTAAAACTAAGCACATTTTTTTATCGTGCCACATAGAAAAGGGACTAATAAGAGATACTAAGAGTCAAATAAATGTGACTTTGGTTAAAAAAAGATAGTTTTTTATTTTATTTTATTTATAAAGAGGTTTACTAATTATATGTAGGTTTTTCCTCTTCATTTGAATATTAATTATAGTAATAAGAGCTTTTTTTGCTAGCCTAAAACTTAAGGCCAAACAAAGTTTTTTTTTACTTATTGACTAATTTGCAAAAGCAACGTAAAAATCATGTTATTGTATAAAAAAATGCATCCAAGTATTTGACGCGCATTTTGCAACAAAAATGTAACCTTTGCAAGGTTTTAGACAACACTCATGAGTGCGTGACTTAGTAATTTTATTATAAGTAATCATACTTTGTCCGAGGCTACTGCTACTAATGTAAGGCTCGTATTTATAAAGCGATCTCAAGATTGAGAGCAATATTAAGTTTGGATTTGACAGGTCGTTTTGTACTGAAATGACATTTCTGATACAAACTCAAATTCGCTGTCACTCTTGAGAGCTGATTATAAATACGACCCTTAGACTTGTGCTAAAGAAAAAGAAGCAATAGATTAAATTGAACAGTTTGATCTTGAACTGACATGAATAAAAAGATGTTTTGTTGGGTTTTCAAACAGAAACTTTTCTCAAACTGTAGTAGTTAGAAAAATGCCTAACTTTTTAAAAAATATGTCATGTCATTTATGGTCTGAGCAACAAAGACTAGGCTGCATGGGCTCACGCTCTTCGCCTTCCCAAATGGGAGAATTGTAAAAAAAAAAAGAAGTCTAAATAATAAATCAATCAAATTAAAAAAACATCAAACCTAATTAAGTCAAAGAACCATTTCTGTGGCGTCACTATTACGTATACTTATGAAATCCCATAATTTAAATAAATTCTTGTTAGGTCACTTAAGTATGAGGTTAAAGCCCCAAATGGAATTCAATGTCAAAGATATAGTTTTTTCGAACTATACAACTTATTTCAAATGGCAGAATTAATTGGATTTATACTATTGATACAAGTAATATTGCGTCCAATGTGCTAACATAATTATGTCAGTGACTACTATGACTAAATAAAGGAAAATTATATGTCAAGTTCAAATGGTGCGTAATTTTCTCGTTGGCATACAATTGCAATGTCCCAAATACCTACTATTGTAAGTAGGTAAACTTTACATGTACAGGGACATGCCAATACTATACTTGTTAAATAGTGACAAATTGCGAAACCAGTGCCATACAAATATGCACCACGTCATGACATTGACGGGGATTCTTATTAAAAACGAAGTTTCACACTACTTGCATAAATTGTTCAATTTGCTTCTATATGCAGACCTCTCATTTCCTTATGTACACATCGTTCTACATTGGGTTATTTAGTGTTAGAAATCATCCTGGAATATTCGTAAAGTATACTAGTAATAAAAAAAAACAATTTCTCTGGCGCCAGTTCCACGAACACCACTATTCAATGATTCTTGTTGTGTCGTTATCAATAAAAAATTTGTTCATAAAACAAGAATTCTCGTAAATGCAACCAGACTTTTCTCTCCGTGTACGATCAAGCGTTATGTTACGTATGTATGTACAACTACGAAATGTGTATACATAGTTGTAGAAATTGCAGTCAACCTTTGGCCTATCCTTTAGCGAACGCAATCGAACTATTTCATAATACAGCCAAGGGTCAGTTGTCACTTGTTATAATCAGCTGATTATTGTACAGATATTGGTTTCTTTTATCGTATCTTAATCAGCTGTTTTTGTTGAAGATGCGAAATAAATTATTAATGAATTTGAATGGACTGTGATGTATAGTTATTGTTACTTGTATGAATTTTACAATGGCCCATAATAAAATAAGAGTTCAAGGTATTTTTGAATGATATAGGTACTTAAGCGTTTCTATTTTAAACTGATTTTTAAATTCATAAACCTCTTTTTGTCCATGATAGTGTATTCTTTATTTTCTTTGTCTTAATCCTTCACTCATTTACAAAATAAACTGGTACCTTCCTCCGCAATATTTATTTAAAACGAACAATACAGTGATGATTCAATAATTTAAACCGATCTCATTAAAGGAGCATCAAATCACAGTTCTATTGCGTCTAATAATAATTTAACCGGACTGCACAAATAATCCACACACGACTGGTTTTTTATTAACTACATTTATTCAGACTGCAATAAAGATGGCTATAACTGATCTGCCCTGGGTTTAGGGAGCAATACCCTGCAATTCCTCACTGAATGCCAACAGCCTGCGAAGGGCAAATAGATTTGTTCCTCTTTTTATGATGATGCATCATTTGTATTGTGAACAGGTACGGGTTGAGGCAGGTATCGATTTCATTACCTTTTGATAAACAATTGTGTAGCCAAAAGATGGGTATTGTTTTCATCAGTCTATAATTTATAATGACAATTGGCGAAAGGTTTTATTTAATCTTAAAATTTGATTGAAGACATGAAGAGAAGAATATATTTTGATCCAGTGTTATCTTTTGTGGTTACAAGAAATTAAAGATACGAAGAAGTTACTTTTAAATACCAATTTATTTTGATATTTGTATTTTAAACAATCGTCTTGAAAATACCTAAAAATTTATTAAGAATAAATATGCAATTTTAGAATTTGAATGCCCAACAAACAGGCACCTACCTATATCAAACTATTCGTCTTCTTAGCGAGTGTCGTTACTCGAACAACGACCCGATAAACCCTAGTGTCAGAGTTTTCAAACCGTCTAGTAGCACAGCTATAGGCCTCTGACATGGTTTTCAGAAACGACCACTATCAAAGACAGCGACCGGGACCGACGGCTTATCAAACTATTGAACTGCACACACATTACATTGCCTACTTACGATGCGCGGGCGCGCTTCATACAAAAGACTTCAACGCGCTCGATACTGCTACGCTTCACAAGGCTTCTTATACTGAGTTAATAGTGCTGCATAAAAGAGTTCGTATAGCGATGAGTAGGTACATAATGATATAAAACTATTTAGAGTAATGTTACTTTCAAGGTTAAACAGCCTATTCTTGAATAATATAAAGATTAATTGGCTTAGTGCCTAATTGGGTTTTTATATAATTTATAGAGCAAGAGCGTGTGTTCTATTTGATGTTTTTATGGAATATTCATGTTATATTTTAATATTCTCATGTAACGTAATACCGTAATGTAACATGTGCGTGTTGAGATTCACGTAAACATTGTTTTGTACAAAGCATGAACGTAATAGAACCTAAAAAAGTCGATGCTGGGAAAAGCAATAGTCCAGCATATTATACAGCGGGAAAAATACCTTATTCCCACGGGAAAATTCATTTAGCATTCACTCGGGAGAAGCTAAGGAAATAATGTAACGCAGAATATTTCTTAAACCATTACGGCATACGAGTCCAATATGCAAATTTTTTACCACCGATTTTTTGAAAGTTTAATTTTGTTTGTAACTAAACAAAAATAAACTATCAAAAATGGGTGGTCATATTTGATTTGGACTCGTATGCGTTAATGGTTTAAGAAATATTTCTGCGTTACATTATTTCCTTAGCTTATACGAGTGAATTATTGTGAGCCAATAAGTAAGGTCTATGTGGGGAAGTCCGGCATACTTCATTATACAGGGTAAGACCGGCACACCGTCACAAAAAAAATGCCTTTTTTCTTTTTCTAGCCTCATAATGCTACTAGCGCCATGTGATTTGAACTAACACCACAATACTGGTTTTAACGACCACAAAGTAATCCGCGCTCTTATTTAAATGCTGAAGTTTTAGTCGTTAGACGAAGCCCTGTAGACGGACTATATATATCATTAAATTTCCTGTTACAATCCTTCACTAAAACTCGTCTACTATGTGGGGGTCAGAAGCAATTCGATAGGTGCAAGATGCGTGAAGACCAGCCTTGGAAAATTCCGGTCAGCTCAAATGTCAGTACATGAGAAGTAGGTAGGATACAATGTCTTGCTCTGTAAGTATAAATTTGACCTCTATGAGTAGGTATAAACCTAAACGCAACAATAATAATATGAAAGATCCCCAGACAGAATTAGAGCATGTTAAAGTGACATTTGGAAAGTCCAAACTACCTTTATAATAACACTTAAAATGTGTATTATAAAATTTTATGTCTTTACTTATGTGGTAGATATTTTTTGAGTAGGTGCTAAGCAGACAGATAAATTTATTGTGATTTGATGATTTATTTTATTTCTAATTTCGGGGAAGCTATAAAGGGTAACTATCGTGTTTCATTGTAAAATATCTTTGAAACAGATAAAAACAATATATACGTTTAAATTCTATCTTTGATGAACATTATGATATTCATTTGATCATTTGATTCATTGATATGATATTCATCACGGAACACAGCAAGCTGTTTGGCGCCGGACTCCGGTGAGAGGGTGGTCGCAAGCCAGGCGGCCTCTTGCGAGGCCTACCACCGCTTTGTTGGGATCATTCAGCCGGACTTATTCACAGGCAAGCCCGTGTAAAAATGCATTAATAAAGTGCTTACGATAATTTGAGTCCACATCTCCTCCTTCAAACGGTGGTATAGGATACTTTTTCCTACCTGAAACAAAAAAATAATACGTTAAAAACATTTTCATACATAAAAGCATATTTGCCGCTTCATTTAATTTAAGTATCTTTATGGTTTCTCTTGTTTTGTCGATCTTGGGTACTATCACACATTCGAACAAAGAAAATGTTATAATGTTTAGGCATTTATGTCACTTTGTATCTCTAGTCTAGATTCAAAGATTTAAAATTCAAATCAAACAGAGTGGTTTCATATATAAATTTTATTAATTAAGAAAGGCAATCTGAACTTTATCCAGCTTCCTCGAAATAAAGTGGAAAATAAACACATATTCGCAAATTAAATGCGCTCGTAGTCTCAAGCTCCACATTAGAGTTAAGCCGCAGCTTAGAGTTAATATCATCGCGTCCGACCAAGGATTACGGCTGGCCAAGCCGGCGGACGGTGAAATTCAGTTATAGAATGAAAAGGCGTTTTAAAAGTAACTGCATAATCTGCACATACACAATAATTAACCGATACCGATAAAAACATATAGGATGGATGTTATGTATAGATTTTTCACTTGCCGGACGTACTGTAAAAGCGTCCGGGAACTAGAATGAATCAAAACACAGTAAGTACCTAATTATATCCCTTTTTATCAGACGGCGCTTAATCGCTTTTATTATACCTTTGACGTTCTGCCTACCCCTCAAGGGATATTAAACACATATTTACCTCATATTCTCAAGCTCCACATTAGAGACAGTTAAGCCGCAGCTTAGAGTTAATATCATCGCGTCTGACCAGTTAGGATTATGGCTTGCCAAGCCGGCGGACGGTGAAATTCAGTTATAGAATGAAAAGGCGCTTTAAAAGCGGCTGGACGTAGTGAGCTGAAGATTATAGACGATTCGTATGAACGTAGGACTTATTAAGGTTGACTGATTCTTTGTAAAGGCTCCTAAATACAATACAAAACCTGTGCCCGAAAACCTCCGAATCGTGTTTCTTAATTTTATTTGACTGTGTTGTCTTAATCAAACTACAGTAAGAAAAGTTTATAATTATCAGTAAGAATTTATTGTTGTCACCATACAAAAATAAATGTGAAAAAAAAAACACAAAATAGGTACTCATTAGTTTAAGAGTTATAATGCTCCACTTAAATAAATAGGTAATCATGGGTGCAGTAGCAGTCTTCTTTATCAGAATATCTAATAAAACCCAAAGAGCATTATCACACAGTAAGCAATATTAAAACTACCTACTTCCGCCTGCAATTTAAACGGTGGAACAAAACAAGAGCTACGCTGCGAGGGACGGGAAATAGGACGCCAGTTTGGCTTGGCTTTCCTAGCTTCCCGTTTCGCAAACTCATTTTGAGATTACATCCCTTTGTAAAGGAAGGCCAGATAAAGAGACTGATAAAGGATGCAGTTTTCATAAAAGCAGTTGTTCTGGAAGACATCTTATTCCTGAATACTTACCTACGTGATAGCAGAGCTATATCTTATAGTATCTTATGCAGCCATTTACGTATCCCACTGCTGGGCAAAGGCCTCTCTCCGCAGAGCTATATAAGAAATTTAAACCTTTTATGCAATTAACCCAACGGGCTGATAGCCCGACACTACAACCAAATACAATATAGTTACCTATATGTGACTTTAAAATTGGTCTCTTTTGCCACTGAATTCTAAACTGCAGTATGAAAACAGGAGCTCGCCACTAGCCTCAGGCGGCCGGAAATGGGTCGCCGGTTTGGCCCAGCTTCCCCGTTTTATACTGGCTTTGAGTAAAATAATATTATTATATCCTACTAAAGAGGATGAGAGTTTATCAAAGAGATAATATAATTATTGTGCTCTGGGTAAATGTTGTTGAAGCTTTGATAAATAAGCACCTAAATCGTCACGTCTGACAAAAGTAACCGAGTCTATACTTCTTTAGGCGCGTTTTGAAAAAATTTTGAGAGTGAAATCTTACGATGCGCGCGCATCTGTAACACAAAATTACCACCCATGAAGTTGGCCGCAAGTCTCGAAAAAAATTAACCTCTAAAACCTTTATTATGAAAAATATCAAAGAAGTATAACTTCTCACATAAGTACACGCACTCACATTTTTTTCTATTGACGTGTTGTCATCCCAACAAGTATATCTAAGTAATACTTATGTCAAAACCAGCACTGGCTTATTACTCCTAATTCAGCATGGAAGTCATATTTATGTATAAGATATGGCAATACAAATATTTAAGAGCTTTGCGACCCGCAATTACACCTTACGCTTCCATGAACTTTCCCGCGGAAATAAACTCGATTACTTTACATATTTTTCTGTAAATCAAAAGCTTCTTCCAAACAGTACAAAGTGAATTATCATGGGACGACACGGCTTTAATCTCACCGCTCTGTCATCGCACCATTACCGACAGAGCGAACAAGCCAGCAGATGACCCATTTTCCCCTCCCCTCCTCTCCTCATTTCTGGGATTAATGCCGAACAAAAACTGCTTGAAGCATGGAAAAAAATTGTACTCGCGAATGAAATTTATTCCCCCAGGCGGGCTAATCGAATTGTTGATGAATCGATTTTAGTAGAGGCGAGGCGGTGCTTTTGCTTGCTTGTTTCCATGCTGGACTGGGAGCGATAGAAAAACATAGAATGTGCCTGCTGCATCATCTCCCGGGCATGCTGTAAAAATCAGCTAAGGGATTCGAGGGTTTCAGTATATTGTAATTTAGGCGATGGGCTGACAACCTGTCACTACAGCAATATACAGATATATGTTAAGCAACCCTCAAAACTAGTCAGACGTGGCGGAACGACTTTTGTTTGGGTCGTTGACGCTCTGCCTACCCCATTAAGGCGTGATTTATGTATGTGGGTGGTCTATTGGACTAATGTACATTATGTTATGTATTGTTAAATTTTGACATTATATTTTAGCAATATGGATACTACTACATAGCGTAGAGAGTATTGTAGACAAACAAACAAATAGTTTGGACTCGCAGAGGAAACGGAGCGGAACCGTAGCCTCTCATAAGTAGGCCGGGCTCCATACATACATATACACGTGTTTATGTTTGTTGTCACTAGGTGTAGGTATACGTATTTTACATACAGAGAGGTTTGTGTAATGTTACATAATTCATACAAAATGAACTCAGAAGTTTAAGAAAACATTAAATTAAGCAACGAGAGCTGTGTAAGACTAGTATAAGATATAATTTTCTTTTCCTGCTTTTTTTCAGTGTGATAAATTTACAAATTTTCCAATTCATTAAACTTGTGGTATGTAGGTGATTCGGAGAATAAAAAGTTGATGTTCTGATGAATGTTCCACACTTTTTAATTTGATTAAGTTTTCTTTGAGGTATGGCGACCTGCTCTATTATTTAGGTATTTGACATTTAATTTTAGTGTTCAAAAGATCCGATTATAAACGGTGTATGCTAGGACCCTGTTTTCTTATAGCCGCTAACAAACCCCAATGATCTTGAACCACATCATTGAACCCTCAAGGTGAACTGGAAATGTCAATTCAGACTGAGACGAACCACTGACAATGGATAAAAAAAACAAATACAAAATAGAGGGTTCATGAAACCATTTGTGCATAAAACCTAGACCTAAAGTCTTGGGTAGAAGATGTGAGCAGCTGGAATATTATAATCGTTGAGATATTTTTTTCGATGATTACAAGGACTTTTTTATTATGATTTGTTTGCTGTTGATTCTAGTCTTGACAATAAGTGACAGAGAAACTCTATATTCCTACCCATCGATCGATAAGATTTCGTTTATTTTTCACGGTTTATTTCCTTAAAATAATGATCTTCTAACCAAACTTATTACAAAATGCCTAGACAAATAATTTTTAGATGTTTGTTTTAAACTTTCGCGCTTTGTACACATTATTGTATTAGAACGGGTCTGAGCGCGGTTGGTTAAACTTGGTATTTTGAGATAAATACCTTTGCCCGACGTTTCGATCGCGCTGCTGCAATCGTGGTCGCGAGCTGACTGGTGCGGCGAGGTGAAGTCCGCTGCGTGATGAGAGTATGTTGCACTACCCTCATTCACTAAACCAACTACCAACCAACTTCACTTAACCAACCGCGCTCAGACCCGTTCTAATACAATAATTTTTAGATGATTTCATTCTATACTCCGTTTTTTAACTTGTTTTGCGGCCCATATACAGCTACTTATTTAAACGTATGTCATTCGACTACCCAATTAGACATTCGCGGTAAACTATTTCAACCAGCTTTCCACTCTAATTTTCCCACAGAGCCACGAAAATTAGTGGTCAGCGCGACCATTTCCTTGGGAAACTCATGCGCCGATTTGTCGACTGATTTTCGCAATGGCGTCGGCCGCGTTGCGTGTGAGTTGTTTTAGCACGCACATCGACGTTTGGCGGCAAATATTGGGACACAAAACCAAAGAGGTTTATAGCTAAAAGTTGCTAGAAGTACCGATGTGTATAGCCATAGTTATGAAACTTTGCATTGGTGGAAATGTAGAGGACATGTGCAGTGTGGAAAAATATGAGGTCAGAACAATTTGACCTTCTTTGTTCGATTTGACAAGCGTGAAAACTTCCATGCTGGACTGGGAGTGATACTATTTAATGGAATTTTACCGTAATACAAGAATTATGATAAGATGGATGAATTGTCAATACCTTCATCAGAATAGAACGAAGGTATCTGCTCGCTCTCGACGCTCTGCAAGCTATCATCCTCGGAAAACTCTTGCCCATCCTGTCCATCTTCTGGCGACTCCCTGGTAATCCTGTCCTCCTGGTGCTTCTTCGCTGGAAGAATGTCCTGGACAGAAGGCGCCTGAATCTTTTCTCTTGATAACCCAAGCTTCTTTTGTATAAACGCCTCCAGGATCTGCTTGGTGATCTTGTTCTGCCTCGCCAACTCTTGGATATCTGCGGAGAAGAGAGACAACAGATAAAAATGACTGAGTGAAAGAGACAGAGAAGGAAAGAAGTCATTTTTATCTGGTTCTCCCTTCTCTGGAAAGGAGAGGGGTGGATAGAAAGAGGTGCATAGAGTAATGAAAGAATGATATCGTGCAACTCCAAACTTTGAAAATATTCTGTACATACTTAATGGGACAGATTCAATTAGAAGTGTTTTTTTTTTAAATAACACCTGTTTCACAACTAACGTGTTAGACAGAGTTTCAACGGACTATAATAATACCCAGTACCCACTGCCCAAACAAGTACAAAATAGTCGTCTATTTTCACAAAAGATACCTAGATTGACATTTAACCACCAAATTCTAAAAAAAACGAAGATAATTAATCAGAGAGACATTGTTAAAAAAATAAGACATTACAATTAGTTGCATGACAAGATGACTCTATTCTTTATTACAGCAAACAAAAATATTTCTCACACTTCTATTCATCTTGCTTTCGCAAAGATGTTATCTCTCTCTAAACGTATGTCTTTAAGATTTTTACACCATAACATACTCTAACTGCTCAATTAGAATAACATAAACGTTACAAAACTGCATCTGGGTAAAAGATGCAGACGAGCGTCTACTTACAATAAAATACAGGCGTATGGAGAAGAAACAATTGAATTAATGTGTGGCAGTCACAGGGCTATTTTACCAACTGGACTTACTAGTACTGCGTGCGATGTAAACCGATTCAGTATTAATTATTGCAAACGCGATGTTTACATCAACTTTAGAAAAATATAAGTTGTCGGCAATATGACGTACTGAACTGACCACGACCAATTAATAAAATCGCTTGATAAAAATCTAACCTGTCTTGTTTGTTGAAGGTATAATTAATTAACTAAGATAGGTAAAAAATATGATAAAATTCCAAGTTCCGTTTCGTTATAGTGTAATCACGATTCCGGATGTCTGTAAATGAAACTTTGAAGGTACTTTATGTGTCCTTAGATATTATTGTATCAAGGTTTAATAGGCTGTATGTTTTTCTTTGGTTTTTCTATGCATTTTATTTTAACCAAATATGAGGTTGATATGGAGGTAATAAATAATAATAAGTACTATCGGGTTGTTGAAGATTTTATCTTAACTTTTCGTGCTGTTGACGATTTTGATCTGTTTAAGTTATTAGAATGTTAGTATGGTGATGCCAGTTTTAGTTTAAAAAAGTGACTATAGAATATATTTTTTTTATTGATTACTTCTATGAATTATGTCCTAACTTAAATTGTTATTGCCTTTTATAAGAAGGTTAACAAAATCTCCTGAACACCGCATCTATCCAACCGCGCGTTTTTAACCCGCTCGTCTGCACAGCCCCCAAGAAAGATGGCCCTGCCTCTCTATTGTTAACAAACCAGACCATCACTAAAACAATACAAGTACACACACTTTAATCTGCCAATTGTTTTCGTTCGTTTACAAATGTAAGGAAGCGACGTTGTAACGATTGAATAATTAGCTGGTATATATGTTAAATAAAAGGATGTGTAAGTAGGAATAAACCTTGCATTGTTAGAATTTACATGCTAACATACAAACGTAAAATCACGCCTATATCCTTTATGGGGTAGGTAGGCGAAGTACCTACGTAATCACGACTTTTGGTGAATATTTTACACTGCTTCTATAATATTGCCTTAGTGATCGGCTGTCAGAACGAAAAACTCTTTTTCTTTTCGATATTGTATAAGTACTTGAATATTAATGAGTTTTTATTGTTTTTTTTTAATGCAATTTCATAAACTGACAAATTAAATTAGATAAAATAGATTTGGTGATTATTATTATTACATAATCATAGAAACACCAATCAGGATATTTAAATAGCAGCTTTTACAAAAAATACCTATGATGAGATTTTGAATTTACCACCTGCTTAAACATATAAAATGACCTCTACATAACCCAGTAATGTTCTTGTGATTTTATAGTAAAAGTTCAAGGCTTCACTGATGCATCATTTTTTTATTAGTTGATGATGTTATATCAAGGCCAGGAGATCAAGACAGGTCAATAAGCTAATTAGGGTCGAAGTAAATAAACCCTTTCTTGTTTTTTTTTACGATATGTCAAAAATTCATCCGCGGCTTAATATGTTTTCCCTTAAGAATAATAATATATTTAGCCGTGACGTACCTTTATAAAAAGATGAAGACAATGATGATGATTGATCATTCAAACTTTATCATATTTTCGAAAAATTAAAATGAACTTTATAAAAAGAAATTTTAATATTATTTAATATTGAGTCAGAAAATAAATACCCATAACATTTGAATGGTGACAAAGGCGATAAAACTTCTTCGTAAAAAGTGAATTGTCTTTTTTTTTCTAATCTAAAGATGCGTCCTCACGCATAATATTCGTTCGCGAGCAACCTGCGCCCATAGATTACCTATAGACGCCAAATGCTTATTACATAGATCTCTCAGTAAGGACGCACCTTATTATAATTATTATGATTAAAAAATAAATTCCCGTTTGAACATCCGTACGAGTATAACATGATATCCTTCAAATGACCTACACTATATCTAGTTAGAATGCTTTTAAAATGTGTCCAATATTATCCAAATAAAATGTCAAATCGATCCGGGTGATGCACGAAGTTTCTATTGAGTGCCTCAATTTCTACTATTATTATAAAAAACACCTATTGTGTTTTTCTATAGTTGGATAAGAAAAAATAAAATCAACTGAGCGATTGTCACGACCAAGTCTGAGTTTGACTTTTTACGATTTGAGTTTTCGAGATGACTATAAATACTGTAAAAACCAGTTAAGGGGTTCGAGGGTGTATTGCAATTCTAGGCGATGGGCTGACAACCTGTCACTATAGCACAATGTACATCATAATCATCCGTAATAACCCTCAAAACTTGTCAGACGTGGCGAAACGTCGTTTTTGCTCTGCCTACCCCATTAGGGATAAAGGCGTGATTTTTAAGAGCTATTAATAGATTACTCCCAAGGCAGATTCGCATATTGATAAATATGTAAATTAATATCGGCTTATAAAGGTAGCCAATGGTAAAAAAAAATACTGGCCGCGAAGAGTAAAAAATATTTATGTATTTTTTTAACTCACGTATAAATAAAAAAACTATGACTAAATAAAACCGACGACAAAACATTCAGCCTCTATATTATGAAATCACTGATATTAGTTTAATCCAATGACTTTAAACCACAGAAAAAAGTAAAAAATGTCTTACCATATTCATTACGGATTCACGCAAGAAATTATAAATGCGAAACATCAGTTAAAATACCACAGTAGCTTAAAAAAAGATTATAAATGACGTCCCGCTGGTGTAAAAATAAATAATATTCATATTTCATTCATAAATAAAGATAAGAACTTCATATTTTAACCATAAGCCAGTCGTGTATTGTAATAAAGTTGTCATCTCAGGAGACACTTCAATAAGAAAGTATTATAAAATGTGCTATCAATTACATAATTACGAAATATCTGCAGGAACCGTTTAATTATTCGATACAAAATTTAAAATATAAAAATATACTTTTAGAATATAATACTACGAGTGAAAAGAGCTTAATCGGCACAATCCCGCACTTTTTTAAAAAGTTTAAAACTTACTAAAACGAATTCCGCAAAATACTTGTGGCGAGATTGACACTTTTTATTACATTTTAAAATTAAATAGGTACTTACTTCCCTACAACAAATTACTTTTTTTAAAGTAAATATCTCTTCGTTGGAAGATTTCTTCCCAAATATCTCATTAAGATCTTTTAACGAACTTATTATCCTCTCACGAATTTATAATCGATTATGAAGAGAAGTGTAAGCTCACCTTAAATAGTAATGTTTCGATGAAACATCGATTTCAAAGTCAGATAAAATCGATTTATTGGTCTACAAGGAAACATATATTTTTTTAATAGTGTTGTATTGCTACATACAATTGGACATTAATTGAGTCATTTGTAAGAGTATCTATCCATGTTTTATTTTTGTTTAGCCTCAGGGGAATCAAATATTTAAATTTGCTTTCGAACACAGACGTGTTTCGTAGCTCAATCATCACAGGCAATTTATTTTATTTAAATTGTTACAAAAAAAATGATGTAGTGTGACGATATTTGTGAAATATAATTATGTAGGTACTTTTTAGCAATTGAAGTCATTGTGTTTGATAGTAATTGACTTAATCAAATAAATAAATCGTTCGATCTTCTTCTTTTCTTCACCGAGTGGGTTTTCGAACGAACCCTGATGTCAACGTTTTTAAACCCGTGACTATTAGTAACAGGTAATGGGCCTCTGACATGGATTATATAAATCCGTCCGTAGAAACTAGTAGTACTTATTGTTGAAGCTTGTGGATGAGCTTATTCCAGAATCATTTCGTTCTGGAATAAGCTTTGTGAAAATAACCTCCTTTACTTTGGGCAGTCGGACAATGGACAATTACTTCCGTGACCGACCCCCATAAACCATGGCACTCCCTCTTCGTTACTTCAATTGGCATTTCGACATTCGCATTCAATAATTAAAAGCTCTTATGTTACCTATATCCAATATGTTATGTAGCTATACGGGGTGTAAGGGACAACGCACCAGAAACTGTTAGGGGTTGCTCAAACTGATCAACTTTCACAAGGAAATTCTTTCAGGAAATAAAAAAATTATTACTTTCCCATAGAAACAATACAAAATGTTAATTTCGATCAGACAATTTGTATGGAAAAGCCATTTTTTTTCTGAAAGCATATCATGGTGAAAGTTGTTCAGTTTCGTTGACAGAGCAAAATCTATCAGTTTCTGATACGCTGTCCCTTACACCCGGTATAGAGTCGATGTAGTTCGACAAAACTTTTTCTTTATTTCAAGACTATGATCTAATGATACTTAAGTATAAGAAAATGCAGTGAAATGTGTTCAATGGTTAATTCATTCATTTCACTGCATTTTCTTTGATGAACAATTTGACATATAGCGTGACATGACATATTATAGTGTTTATGGTAAAAGTTTAGTAAGATGATATAAAATTTATCTCAACATTACTTTGACATCTTGAAACAAGGTCAGTATTTGTCAATAGACGTATGACAATGATCTTAATGAGTGTGACATATTACAAATCACCATGATATCTTTTCTATAGACACAATCAAATGATCCTTATCGATAGGTAACATCTGTAATTCCAATTTGTGAATATTGTTCTACAATAGTTTAGATGCTATCACCGTAAATAGGTTATGTTGCAATAGATAATCGGATAATGCACAAAAACAATAGATATGATTGAAGCTATGATATTTCATCTTTTCCTTTTGCAATGGGGAATCAAATACTGTAGCGTATAGCTGTTCTGTTCTTAAATAGGAAAAGACAGCTGTAGACTTAATTAGTTAACTCGTGATTATTGCAACTGCGAATTGCTACCAGTGTCAAGTCAATTATTTTTCGGAAAATCACTACCACAAAAACAAGAATACATTAAATTGACTTTAAATAACACGTAACCTATTACAAAACTTTAATAACAGTGGTAGCATCATTTAATTGCGTTCCCAGCAATCTGTCTACTGTTGCTCTTGCGCAAGTAAACTTGAACTTGAATTCATAAATATCATGAGAACTTCAAAAGCTTAGCTTCACACAATGTTTAGGTAGGCAAAATATGTCTTTTAAATTTTGCATACGCATCTAATCTAAACCTTTTTACTTGGATCCCCAGTATTGGAAGTTGTTGATAACAATTTGTTGATATGATTTTTATAACGGCAATCCAAGTGATGTCAATTCTTTTTGCTAGTTACCTATAGTAACAAATCCAGCAAAGCTAATAAGCGTATAAATTGCGATAACTATATTTAGCATCACTCTGCAAGTTGTACTCACGTATTTTGGTAACAACATACCGTTTATATATTACTTCACATTGTGTTCAGCAAAAGGGCCATAATTAACAATTATACGGTTATGTGGGAAGATGTTTACAAGGAATTTATTGTATAAGTTACCCGTGTCTGCGTTTAATACATACAATACAACTTAAATCTTTTCAAAGTGAGATTAGACAGTTTATTTTGGTTGAGCTGAGCTCCATCGTCGATTCTGTCACTAATTCGAGTCTGTCAGTTGAGCAAACCAATATTAATAAAAGATTACAGTCATCCAACAGGATACTTTTATTATATCGTTTTAGTACTTACCTAAGCTTAACTGACAAGAAAATTGGATGCCTATTAAAACATCTACATACCAATTACAGAAATACTTACAGGTATAAATAGTACTGTCATACGACAAACCGAACGTCTTACGCTTGACAATACGCACCAGTGCCATGCATCGTTTAATTCAAATTGATTGGGCCATCAGACGCTTGTTAACAAAAGATCACTTACGATACTCTTTACACCTCGTGGGTCTAATAAGAGGTCTAATACTTGACAAGACCTTGGCCTACAAATATTGCCTAACTGTTGTCACTGCTCCGACCCTAATTCGTGTCACCTCGTGTGATATGTAATCTGTAAATATTGGACCCAAATTGTTAGTTTCGCGCGTTTTCGCTAAATTCAAACAATGCCAGTTGCTGCGTTTTGACTTCGAAAAAGTGACGTGAAGTTTCTTCTGTCAAACATTTATGATTCAAACTTTGGCGAATAGTCAGTTTTCACATCACACTCCAGACATTTAAATAGTTATATTGGCAAATCATAAACATTATAGCTTAAAAGTTTACAACTGTAAAAATAATTACTTAGGTAGTTAAATCTGGGTGGGTTTCTACTGTTATAGTTATGTCGTCGTTAAAATTTCTTCACTGATTAATTTACTGTTATTGATATACCTACTAGGTTCTGCAAGTTTTTGTTGAAATTCTATTAATTCCTTCCTTTTTTATACAATTTAAACTGATTGGATTCTAGCCTGGTCATTCTGTAAACTTTTTATAGTTTTATTGAAACAGTAATTTTGGAAATATTTTTTTTTATTGTCCTGCAATAATGCAACGCAACTTTATTGCACTTTGCTCAACTGTAAATAATTAAACAGATTTTAGCAGGATATAAATTGCAATATTTACATGTTTAATAAAAAAAACACGTGATGGTATGGTGATACCTACAGAATCTTGAATGTCGTCAAATCTTAAAATGCAAATTACCTAAATGATGCATAGTCTACGAATGTCAGTCAGAATACCAATATAATATATATAGGTATAACGAATTCCTGTGCATTTATCTCGTTATTTTATGTTATCTACTAGCTTTCCGCCCAGCTGTTTCACCCGCAGCTAAAAGAGATTGAGATTGAGATTCAGTCCGTGAGATTGAGTTTCCGTTAAGTTTAGATTGGGGTAAAATAAGTAGGTAGGTACTCTACAAATATTTTAGAATTTTACTTGAAACTTTGATATTAAATACCACCACACCGTATTACGTAATTGTTAGATAAGGAGCTGGCTAATGCACTGAGTAGCACCGACAAGTTATTTCAAGTTATATTTCAATCTCTGCTCGTTTGGGTGGATCGCAGAACATAGTCCAACTTAGTCAGTCTCAGGTAAAACAAGTTCGTATGGAATGAAGATGGCAATGGCCACGCGAGTTGCGCGTACGCAACAGACGCAATAGAGCGACACCAGGCACCATAATTATCAATTTATTGGTAATCGAATGATAAAATTAAGGAAATTGTGACTTAAATTCTACTAAGTTAAGGTCGTATTATTCCCTATCAATGAAGGAAAATGTTTATACACCAATCGTATAGGTACTATAGGTATAACTTAAATATTTAATTTAAATAAATGCTCGTAGAGCACTGATTTTTAATTTAAATGAATCATAGACAAAAAAACATGTTAGACGTATAGTTTATGTAATTCACCGAAAAAACACATCAATTTCTTGCCTAAAGACACAAATTTGTCGTAAATTTATGCATTTTTTTGTTCAAATAGATCATCCTCAGTCCTTGAGCACTCCTAGTGACGCCTACATCCAAGTGGTTCACCTTTAGATTCAACGTGCAATCCGCAATATACTAGCTCTTCTCTAGGTCGGCTGTAATAATTCAAAAAATGTCTTTTGCAACCATACCGACTCATTTTCTAGCAGAGACAGAAATAATTGAGTGGAAGAAAGCTGCCAGTGTCACATTTATTTTCTTTTTCATTATGAAAAGAGACGCCTACGTCATCCTACTTCAAGTGGCTCGACGATAGAGTGAGCTCACCCAGAACATGCCTGTTCACTCTAACTTTGAAGTGTTGGGGGTTGTGTTGTATGCATTCAAAAACACAGACGCAGGTAGTATAGAGAGTTAGAGTTCCACTATGTTTTGGATACATTTTGACCAACAAATACAATACTATTATTGAATTAACATGATAGAATCCGCGACGTTCTCGTCCAGTGGATCTACAACTGAAATGTCAATCGGTAACAATTATGGCTCGCAGGCTATGAACTGGTTCTCAACCTTTGGTGACAACTATAATAACAATGGAAAGGTGGGCTTGATTTATGGAGCCGAGATTTCATTTCGTACCTACCATCTACTTTAAAGGCAACAAGCTTTCACGATACATCAAACCAACCAACTATTATTTGCACTGGATCTTTGGGGGAGGCAAACGCCTATATCCTGCAGATTTCTATGGCTGAAAGGGTACCCAAATGTCCGTCTCCGATTTGATTTATTTTGATATAACGTCAGAGGCTTGACTAGACAGTTAAAAAAGTCTAACAAGGTCGTTCGTCGACTCCAACATCTTATTCGATAGAGAAGATTGTTAACATGGTTTGTCACCAAAGTGTAAGCTTACACGACCGGTTTCTGTACAAGTAGTTAATGTTTATCTTGATGATATTTGAAAGCCGTTCAATTAACTCCTCAGTGGTCTAGTGGTCCGAACATTGGGCTCTCAAACCGGAGATCGTCGGCTCGATTCCCACATTACGATGATATCCCCTGTGACCTTGAAAGAATAATCTGCAGGACGTACCTATCATACATCTTGTTTATTTAATTGAACTACTTTCAAATGCCATCAAGATAAAAATAAACTATAACAATATGTCGGTAAAGACTAAAACCGGTTGTGTAACCTTACACTTTGGTGACAACTAAGTATGTTAACAATAGAAAGGTGGGAATGGTGGGATTGATGTATTATCAATAGAATATACATGCCATATTGCATGCTTGGTATGATAGATAACAAATGTAATAGGTATGTTATTTTGTTTGATATAATGTAATAATATCAAAAATAAAAGGTGTTTGTTGCATTCAATACTTAACTCTTCTTAATATTTTCCCCAGCGGGGGACAATGACTTTGTGTTATTGTTTCTAGTTTGGTTAGGATATTGCGGGCTGAACACCTGATTGTCTGAAAAGTAATAAGATGATCCATGCTGTCGGATGGGCATGTAAATAGTCGGTCCTACGCGCGTCTGATTTCTCTCTGGTCGTGTCAGTCAATCTGTCCCATCATAATGAGATTGAAGGAATAGATAGTGCACTTCAGTATGTGTTGCGCAAACACTTTGGGCACTAAAAACTAGTGTTTTGAGAGATTGACCGCTTGACCACCATCACCGAAAATTGGTTGAGAGGACTACCTAATGCTGCCAGTTGATTTTATTTACTGTACTGAACATGAGTTATATGCTAAGATTAACTACTTTATCTAACAATAGGCAGTTAACCTCCAAAATATCCTTCTGTAAAATAAACGACATGAGTATTTCAAATTGTGAGCCCCTTTCAACACTCGCCGTAATAACAATAGGTTACCTTGCATTACAATATTAACTGAATGCAAGTGATAATTATTGTAAGTAGTAATGTAATGAATGATACAAAGTCGGTACAGTAGGCTGCAAAAGTGCATACCTAATGCTGCGTCTGGACAATATGTGCCGCCCTAAATATGAATTAATTTGAAAGCTCTAGTTCGTTCTATTATCTTTCGAAACAGTTATTATAAGGACATATATTTAAAATCATTGAACACTTTCAAGAAAACTTCAGTCATTTGTGGCGACACTGGAAATAGGTACGCACTTTTGCAGCCGATAGTAGGTACAGCCATATCATTTTGGTAGAATCTTTGACCAAGACCGGCTTTATTACAAAGCAGTTAAGCCTATATTTGTAGAGCAAAATTTCTATGCGATCATTCATCATCCATCCATCAAACACGGCTAAAACCATTGTTGAAATGTGGTAGGTACTTCCGTTTTGACCTTATCTTGCTACTGATCAGCAGCATTGAAAGATTCAATAGCATTGAGTTACATAGCGCCTAAGGGCTCTATACAAATTGCTTTGGGGTACATGATCATCTTATTCAATAGAATTACGACCTTACGAGCTACCTATAGTAAAAGCCTTACTGTTAATTTGTAATACATTACTTGAATACCTTTGGGAAGCTTTTTAATAAATTTAAAGCCTCTCTCAAGGATATCTTTGGAGTTTTCATGTACATACCATGTTATCTTTGAAAATCAAAGTGGAAATTAGTAAAAACTATGAATATCAAACAACGGTTGCATGCCAATTTTATCTTTCTGCTAGTAAAAACCAACTAATGGGGAATAACAGAAATCTATCACCCCGTACATATCTGAAGTAGAAATATGTACCTAGGTAGGTGCATACACGTTAATTTACTGAAGTGCGCGTCGCGACGCGGAAACCGGATTAATCAGGATTGAGATGCGGGAACACGCATCCAGAATGTCACAGTAAAGAAAAAAACAGTATGCAGTCTTCTTCTTAGCGTTGTATTTCCAGCTTCTTGCTTATAGTCTGAAGATCGTCAGGCCTCTGGCTAACACGCTCCAGTCAAAATTTTATAGAGAGAGAAAACTACCCCTTTAATTTATGCAAGTGATTTCACTTGTACAAATAAACTGCAGCAACGAGGCAGCATTCAGTCTGTTACGTAATAGGAGGTACGGTAGGCTGCAAAAGTGCATACTAAAATGTCGTAAACGATGGAAAATACAGTATTGAAACATTTATTAAAATATTTATCAAAGAATTTCATAACTTTTTATTATTTATAGTAACGCGTCTGATGTGTCTTAAAAGGAATTGGCCTCCCTCCCTCCCTTTCTTATTTTTTTACCTATAGCCAATGACCACCTCGCGTAACTAAAAACGTTTTAAAAAATTATTTGCATCTTTCAATAAAACTTTAATCATATTTTGTGGCAGCGCGGTAGGAATACACTTTTGCAGGATCCCATTGGGGCCAGCGATGCCGGGCGCTCTCGAGTCAGCTAGCCGGAATTCCGCCTGCTGCCAGCGGAAGTATACAGCTGATTTATTGGCTACTCTATCTGATCTAGAGTATCTTACTTCTAGAAGGGTTGAGCTATCAGGATCGTTTTAACATTGATTAACTTCTTGGAATCCAAACCAAACTGTAAATATATTTTTACCCGACTGTCAGGCTTTGCATTTGGCTGCTTTCTCTTATCATACTTTTGGTTTTTATCCGTCCGAAGGTTTACCTACAATCGCAGTTGGCAGTACTTGTGTTATCATTTATTGTGTTAGCATTTGGAGTTGGTGTTGGAGTTGCGCTGCGGTTGGCGTGATAACAAATTAGTCCATATAGTGACAAGTAATATAAGTAGAGTTTTAAGAACACCATCATGACGTACCTATTAGAATCTATCGCACTTCTTTCTTTAAGGAGATCAATAGATTATCCGATTTACAAAAGCTTTAGGTAGAATGAAGTGCACTCTCTCGATCGAATAAGACTCACAATCACAAACAGGACGTGAACCAAGTTAGCATTTGGAGTTGGAGTTGAAGTTGCGCTTAGTGTGATAACAAATTAGTCCATACAGTGACAAGTAATATAATAGAGTTTTAAGAACACCATGACCTACCTACTAGAATCTTTCTTCAAGGATTTCTATAGATTATCCGATTTACAAAAGCTCTAGTCTAGGTAGAATGAAGTGCACTCCCTCGATCGAATAAGACTCACAATCACAAACAGGACGTGAATCGTGTTAGCATTTGGAGTTGGAGTTGGAGCTGCGCCGCGGCTGGCGCGCGCCCAACTCGCACTAATGGCCAAAATTGCTTTCTGCCACTCACAGTCCGGTCCGGCGACAAAGGCAGGATTGTTGGGATTTACTGAACAGAGCCTGATTAATTTATTTGTTTCACCATCTTTGTTTTTGACCGACAGGAAGGGTGTCTTTGATAATTTTTTAAATTAAAATTAAGTATACCTAAATAATATATTTGTTTGAATATAGATATTCGTATTCGTAAATAAACATATTACTTTTACAATTTCGATGCTGACCGTACCGTGATCGGGCGTAAGATATCTGGTATTATTATTTGGGCCGAGTCGAACTTGGGCCGAGTCGAACCTGGGCCGAGTCGAACCTGGGCCGAGTCAAACGTGGGCCGAGTCGACCCTAAGGCGTTGCCACTTAACAATAAGTTCCATATTTGTTGTAATTGTAGTTATATGTTTTATTTAGTGTGCAAAATATTCTAGTCTATTTTCTGTAAGATCCATAATCTATAAAAGTTTTATATGCTACGGTTCTATCCACTGACACAGAATAATAATAAGTAGTATCTAACCACTGATTAGAAAATCGCTGCCGCTCCCCTATAGCTCCATTTACTCTGCTGTGGTTCTATCCCAATTTTTTTTTGAAGTGAGAACTTCTTTAGCGGCTTTGTGCACTTTTTTATGAACTTGAACTGAAGAGCTGACTCAAAACTACACAAAGAAATAACTGGCTGAAACACTAGTGTCAATGGCAACGACGTCAATTTGACATTATGGAAACTTCATCGTATTGCATCGTACTTGTATTTGAGCAACAAGAAAAGGATTTACATTTTCATTGCGAAAATCGAAAAATGGAAAAACAGTATAGTTCCGACAGTAATATATCCACAGATAGCCTTGAAAGAAGCCGCCATAAGCCTCCGACTGATAACCAAGAAAACTCCGATGAAAACGTAGACACAATCCTTGTACCCTTCTACGAAAATGATGTGCTCATAAAAGTACCAAAAACCCAGAAGAAAGCTAAAAAAAGTGTGCCGAAAAATGATAAATCTGATAAACGCAAAAAAGAAGAAGTACCGAACTACCTTGTTAATAAGAACAAGAAGAAAAGTAATAGCTATTTGGAGATGTTCCGCAGACAATTCTCTTCGCCGACGCGGGAACCGGATCATCGGGCTAAAGATGAATATGAGATCAGTTCTCTGAAACCGGAATTTGGAGATACTGAAAGAGAAAGCATCGGTGAAGATGCCAGTAACCCTGTCGAAGAGTTTCACAACACAGAATCGTACAACGAAATCTTTTATGATAAAATTTTGAACCAGGACTTGGTAGACTACCTTGACAACTCTATAGAGCAAGCCTTGGATCTTAACGATAACGATATTACAAGCAAGTCTCACGATGATGAATGTATTGAAGATAACCTTCGAAGCGTCTCAGAAGTAGCGGAGCATCACCGTCATTCTCGCTATCGTACTGCTGATCCGATTCCTAATGTGAAACTAGGAGGTCTGGGCCCTGATATGGAAAGAATAAAACCCAGGTTGGACAGAGCTCGAAGCCTTCAAAGATACTCCGAAAAAGTTCGAATGGAAAACCGTCTTAGAATCTATAAGAAATCTGTTGAAGCAGATAAGCGAAGAAGTCGGGAGCCGTCAGCAAAAAGACGCGGTTCTGCAAAGGAAGCAAAAGATACTGAAAATACGCAGAATCATTCTTACTTGATGAATAAAGCGGAAGAACAAAAATTTAATATCATTAGAAAGGTATACGAATCAAAATGTAAATCTGCCAGTGCAAAATTCAGGGATCAATTTAAGGGAAAAGATAGATGCACAAGTAAGCCGGCAGAAGATGTAACTGAAACAAAGAAAGATGATAGAGAACATCTAAACGAAAAGAGTCGTCATACCGTTCGCACTAGGAGGAGTGTTGAGAAGAATGATGACAGAGATGTGAAAGTAAAAGAGACAAGGATCAGGGTTAAGTCTACTGCTAGAAGCAGAGGTATGAACACAGAAGGCAGTAGTAATGCGATACCACCTGTTCATATAAGTTTCTTGGTGAATGTCGGGGGAGTCCCTCCGTCCAGCACTTTGCAGACTTTGGAGGAGAAGCATCGAATGTACCAGGAGCAAGTCAAATCTTTCACTCTGGACAACAACTGATATGAATGTTTGTTGTTTTTTGTTACTTTTATTTTAATAGTTATTTTACTTATGGATTGTCAGACTTTTATGCGAATAAAGTATTTGGAATGCATACAGCTTACAACTTACTTCTAAAATATAAGAAATACGAATAGTTACATGGCAACAAATGTGGGCGGAAGTGAACTAGATTAGAAACAATAACAATGAGACTTGTTGAAAATACCGAACACAACTCCATCAAAGATATTCATCTACTGAGATAAGATGTCAAGTTAAGCTATTGTACATGTATAAAACAGGAAACAAGTGAAAGCATACCGAAAGAATTATAATTAGCACATTTTTTGTGCAGATTTTAGCGTATACATAATAATTGATCATGTGACAGGTATGTATTAGAATTTATTAGTTTTTAATAAGGATTTCACTTTCTAATTCAAGTAAGGCATAAATTGAGGTACGGATTAGGTATGCGAGCCTAAATTAAAAGTGCATTAGATATCCTAAACTAATATGAAGTGATTAGTCATTTGACTTCATCCAACTTAGTTTCTCAGTTGAAGATTGTCTCATATTATAACCACCTGACATGATCCATGTTATGACCACTAGCAAAGACCGCGACCAGGACCTTGGCTTAACGTGGTACCCATCAAAGTAAGGAGTCATCTGACGTATCAGTATCGGTAATTCAGTCTGCATTGTCCTAACCAAATTATGAACAATCTTGTACAGTGTTAATGACAAATTAAGTAATTATTCCAAAATGTATCCTCCGTGCATGGTGATCAAACCCACAAGACCACATTCAGGGTGTTTTAATACTGGTATACTTGCGAATGTCGGCGCTTGGTGAAACTCCATTGTATGATGATTTGTATTTTAAACTCACTTGTACTTGTTTCACAGTTTTTATTTTGAACCCAACTAGTTTCGCTTACATAAGCATCTTCATCTTGTGTCACATATTTTATAATGTTTACTTTGTGAGCAATTTATTGCACTAAATTGACGAAAATCATGTTAATTATCGGTAAATATTACCATCAGGATGTGTTTAAATACAAATAGTAATGTAAGCGAAACTAGTTGGGTTCAAAATAAAAACTGTGAAACAAGTACAAGTGAGTTTTCAATACAAAACATCAAGAAAATCATTATTTGCACTTCAATATATCTATTTTATTCTAAAACAGGTGTTTAACCTGTATCAAACAACCTTGCACACACTTAGGATCGTATTTATAAAGCGATCTCAAGATTGAGAGCAATATTGAGTGCGGATTTGCCAGGTAATTTTGTACTGGAATGACATTTCTGATACGAACTCAAACTCGCTGTCACTCTTGAGAGCTGATTATGAATACGGGCCTTAACAATTAATTGCACATTTATTAACAGCTCATCAGATCTCGTCCATCTAAATACCGCCGAAGATCCGGTCTGGTGAAAGTGATTGAGCTGACCCTCTAGCTGACGCATGGTGTAGGTTAAGTAAGATAAGTCTGGGTTCTGTACATTAATTTTGATACGAGTAGCACCTAGTTTTGATTTCCGCCGAATTTGATTCTGTTCTTTGAGCTGTATAGCTATGTATATTCATCTATCGAGTGGGTTTTCAAGTCTACAACCTGATAAACCCTGGTGTCAGAGTTTTGAACCGCTTAACCTCTGACATGATTTGTGTATCATTCACTATCAGGTAGCGATCCGGTCTGGGTGAAAGTGATTGAGTTGACCCTCTACCTGACGCATGACAATTATATATTCTGTGCGCATGATGTATATCTTACCTCACGGACCGGTCAGGTTTAGGTTAATTAAGGTACGCCTGGATTCCGTACACAGAGAAATTATTTTTTGATCCTGCACCTGGCGTGGCGGGGCACTGGCCTTACCGAATAAAATCAGACGTGATATGACCTATACTTACATTCTATCGTGTAGAGTCAGATTTTATTATTTCCCTTGGTATAAAATTTGATTTGACCTAGGGCAAAAATGCCCTCGGTCATCTAAACCTAAAACGCCTGAGGTCGTTGACGCCACATGCAGTTCTACCTACCCCATAAGAGATACGGGCGTGATTAATGTATGTATGTTACTTCCATGCTGGACTGGGAGTGATAGAAAAACATAGAATGTGCCAGCTGCTTAACCAGTTAAGGGTTCCGAGGGTTTCAGTGTACTGCAATTCAGGCGATGGGCTGACAACCCGTCACTATAGCAGTATACATAATCATCTGTAATAAAATAACCCTCAAAACTTGTCAGACGAGTCGAAACGACCTTTGTTCAGGTCGTTTTTGTTCTGCCTACCCCATTAGGGATAAAGGCGTGATTTAATGTATGTATGTAACAACATCCATGTTGCGTAAATGTCTGTTTAACCCTTACTGCATTGTTGCTAAATAAAACACCGAGAGAGAGTTTGCGCACATAGTTTTCCTTACAAATCTTGGTCAAGCGCAGTACACGGTCTCTTACATAAATTATGAGATTGTAACATTTGCTGTGTACGAGTATGTCGCTGCCAGATTGTAATATTCATGAGCTGATTTAAAAACCATTGCATCTCTTCTAAAACCTATCATCATCCAGTGGGATTAACGGCTGTGGATTTTGAAGATATGACTTTTAGTTAGATTAATTGAATCGATAAATAGTAGGTGGGTACATAAATATAGGGTCGTATTTATAATCAGCTCTCAATAATAGTGACAGCGAATTTGAGTTTGTATCAGAAATGTCATTTCAGTACAAAACGACCTGTCAAATCCAAACTTAATATTGCTCTCAATTTTGAGATCGCTTTATAAATACGAGCCATAAATTGGACTGACGATGTCAGCGAAACTTTCGTTTTTGGTAAAACTTTATTTCAACGGTGGTAATTATTTTAAAAACGCTTGTACTTGTTTCACATTTTATTTTTGCCCTAAATGTGTAACACACTATCATTAAGTTTTTGTTGTTCACGGATCTCTAAATCATAAATTCGAGATTTTGTTTAAGTTTTAAAGCAATTAACCAATTTGTTGGTTAAGGTCAATAAAAAATTGTGAAATTAGGTGAGCTTGTTTGAAACAGTCTAATAAAAACCTTAAATTAGTGAATAATTTCTTTACATACATACATACATAAAATCACGCCTTTATCCTCAATGGGGTAGGCAGAGCGTCAACGATCTAAACAAAGATAGTTCCTCCACGTCTGGCAAGTATAGTATTAGATGTAAGTAGATATAAGTTATTGATGCTGAACTCCTAATTAACGATGAATCGTTTCGTTATTAGATTTCTTGATATGCCTTCAAACAGCAGGATGTATAATAAAATGCCACTTTATTTAAATTTATGAATAGGCGTGAACTACGTAGATATTTCAAAATTGATTTATATAACTTTCATGGTCAAGAATTTAATCTTGCAAAGTAAATTACCTAACGAACATATTTTGTGTTTTTAATGCGTGCTTAGTATTCCCATGCTGGACTGGAAGTGATAGAAAAAGATATAATGAGCCAGCTGCATCTCCTCCCGGGCATGCTGTAAAAACCAGCTAAGGGATTCATGGGTTAAGTGTACTACAATTTAGGCGATGGGCTGACAACCCGTCATAGTCAATACTTAACCCTCAAAGGGTCGACTTTTGTTCAGGTCGTTTTTGCTCTGCCTACCCTATTAGGATAATAGGATACAGGCGTGATTTTATGTATGTATGTAACTATGTATTGTATGTACTGTATATGGAAATCACAATCTCCTATTTGGCGATATCTAAATTCATTTATTACTAACGGCACTAGACGTGGTATAAGGAAAACCTCTAATACGTTTCCTATTCTCTCTACCTATTGCATATTCATTTAGTTAACATTGTAATACAACATAATAGTGTCAAATAATTCGTCAGACCACGAAACCACAAATTCGTAGTTAGGTAATAACAAAACAATGGAGGTTGTAGTAGTAAATGTTCGGTACTTGCTTTGTTGTCAGACTTATTAAGATTCATTACCTATTCAATGACTAAAAGGTGATATAAGAACACAAACCTATTAAAATGCTAACATCCTCCTCAAATATTTTCTAGTCTACATGACCAAACTTGCTTTCAAGCGTGGGTCATCCGAACCAAAAAGATATTCTCTAAATGTGGCATCGCCCATTTGAACATTACAAAGAAGTTATGCTCCAAGATAACCATTTTCCTTATTTTGGCCGTAGTTGCAAGATAATGTAACGAAACGAGTGTGTTTTTTGTGTAAATCCGTAACGTAATGTTATAACAATGTTCTTGACATCGAAAACGGACCTAAAATGTCAAATCGATACGGTACAATATTCTTTTCCAAAAAGAGGACGTGGTCTAGTATTTTTTATATTTTCTAGAGTTTGTTGCAGGTTTTACTTTTGACTTCTCAAAACAAAAGTTATGATCTTACTGTAATAGCAATAGTATTCCCTGTCAAATGTAACCTGTTTAACGCCTATCGCGTGTTTCATTATGAGGCTGTCACGCTTACATGTCAGGCAAAGCGCAATGTATGGCGTTGTCCTGCCTTTCAACTGATGTAATGGAGAAATGAAAAAGCGTCTACACAATGAGTATTTGTATTGTATGCATTGTATTGTAGATGGAAGACATCTGTTACCGCATTGAATTTATTCTTCGGTTGTCTAGTTTTCAAATGATATTCTGTTGTGAACTTATTTCAATTTCTCTTATAAATAACAGGCATATAAAGTGTTTTGTGACTCGACTAATAAATTCGTGCTAAAATATATCTTTGACAGAAAAAAAGAGTTGGATAAAAGGTGTCAAATTGTCAATACTTATTTGACAAAACTGTTTTACTTTTTCCTATTCAGCTCAAATTTTTGACTAAAAATTAAAAATAAATGTTAAACATATTTTAACATACTTTTTTATCTTTTAAAATATTATGTTCATATCCTATTGTTTTCTCGTACCACTATTTTGAATAGGTACAGTAGGCTGCAAAATAGCATACCTACCTAGTGCCACCGCAAACGATTGAAGTTGTTACAAAAGTGTGTAATGATTTTAATAAAATTGTTTCAAAAAATTGTAGTACTAGTTAAGACACATATCTTAAATAAATATTTTAAAAGCTACATGGATTTCCAAGAAAACTTCAATCGTTTGAGGCGGTACTAGTTATGCACTTTTGCAGCTTACTGTACACAATATGTAAAACATGCATCAACCCTGTCTACGGTACAGTCAGACAAACTTCGTAGTTTTGAATAAATTTACGTCAAATTTAGTATACAACAAAATTATGATAATTTTGGGAACTAGGTATTTGTGCCCGGAAAAGTAGAGCGTGTAGGCATTAGATAATTACTGTGCTAATGTTGCTTATTATACAGCATTATGGTCACATTTTTTTTTTTGTTTGTTGTGTAATTAATTACATTAAAAAAAATTACGACATAAAAAGGAAAAAAGTATATGTACGCAATGTCGTGAATTAAATGAATTACTTCCTATCATAAAATATAGGTAATTATTTTTAATTTGTTGCGTTTCGGTAATTTGTTATACTTTTACTTTTTAATTTAAGTACTCATTTGTACAGTGTTAATCTATTCAATTTTTTTTTTACTTACTTGCCGAATTATAACTTGCATTAGGTAAACTCTTCTGAAATAATAATCTGTTTGCCTAATGCCTAAATGCTTATCTCTTGGTTTCTAGAGCGTAAAGGTGCAAAGACATGTATTTTATGCTATAAGTATTTGCTAACTGCAGAATAAATGTGAATATATTTCCCATGTTTTTATGCTAGACGGTTATTGATTGAACAGGCTACGAGTTTTTACCCTCCTATGACATCATTTTATCTTTTCCCGCGCTAAATCCCGCAATGTTCCAATATCACGAGAATTCTCGCGGCTCGATTCCCGTCGTCGATTGCGCCTAAGGGCTCTACAGTAATGGCGTCGCTCCTGCAAATCCCATGCACTATTTGCTAGCCGCTTGATCGTAAAGAGGTACCTACTAACAGTTATCGATGGTAAGTCGAACGAAATTCACATTTAACACTAAATAAAAAAGTGATTCATTATTGTAGTCTACGTCGGTTCAAGCTTACAGATTCCTAGTTGTGAATCGAAGTGCACCATATTATCTTTAAACAAATATCTGATCGAAAATAGCTTATATCTACTCAAGTCCCAAATATATTTATTTCCTTTGCCAAACCATCCCATCTCACAATGCGCCGATATTACTGGGCCCGATAATTATAGTTGTCGATTGCGCCAAAGGGCTTACAGTACGCTAGTACTATTATAATATTCTGTGTTGTAGTAAAGAAGTATGCAAGGATCGTAGCAAGTGGAAAGATGTGGTCTCTGCCTACCCCTCCGGGAAAGAGGCGTGATTATATGTATGTATGTATGTTGTAGTAATAACGTCATTTCTACAAATCCCATGCGGTGTTTGCTAGTCACTTGATCATAAAGTGGTACAATGGGTTCTCGATAGAGAGTTGAATAAAATTCTCATTTTAATTCTACTAAATGTGTACTATAATATGAAAGTATTTCACCAGTTGTAGGTCGGTACTACAGATTCTCAGTACTGTATAGCAGCTAAAAATAAACCCAGTTTACTCCGTGAGTAAGCATTACACAAGCGTTTACAAACAAGTAGTACCACGTAACGCCTCATTGGCTTCTCGGCCAAACTTCCTGCGAAGTTTCAGTCTCGTGTTTCGCCGACAACGGCCTGTACAGCTGAATGCCTTGTAGGGTTTCCTAGCGAGCTCTAAGCCTCCGAGCCAGGAAGGCAGTTGACAAAAGTGCCTGTTAGCGCCTGGCTTAGCACACCGCTTCACTGTAAACGGCTCTAGTAACTACTTGTGTTTTAAATGCCAGGTATGGGTGGACTAACATGTAGGTCTACTAAGTAGAACTATATATTTATTGCAGATTTCAACTGAATTTGACTCCAATTTAAATGTGATCTACCTATACATTTTGTTATTGGAAATACTGTTTAGAATATTGGGTGGATTAATCAATAAAAGTGAATATTGAAATTATAATGCCTATTAATTAATTAAAAAAATATAGTAGACTTACATGTTAGTCCGCACCCATATACCTATCTAGCATTTAAATAAAAAACAAGTCATTACATCGCTGCTGATATAACCAAAGCTCGTAGAAAAAGCTAAGTGAATCGAGGGTTTCAGTGTATTGCAATTTAGGCGATGGACTGACAACCCGTCACTATAGCAATATACATAATCATCATCTGCTTGTCAGATGTGGCGGATTGATCTATATTTGGGTCGTTTTTGCTCTGCCTAGCCCATTAGGGATAAAGGCGTGATATTATGTATGTATTAAGTATTTGTAAAATGCATAACCATAACAGCACAAATGTGCAATCTCATCTCATCTAATGCTTTCCGTAGAGCCGGGGAAATCGAACTAGTTGTATACGGTTTACCGTTTCCTGGGTACGCGATATTGGAAAATCGGCCCTGTAACCGGAAATAGAGGAATACGTAGATTGGAGGCAGGAGTATTCTAAAAAACCCAATTTTCAACATCAGTGAGTAAAGTTTTCATATAACTTACATCCGAGCTTTTAGATTTTTTTTTGTTTACTATCGACTTTTCACGAAAATAAACAAGCAAATACAGGAGAGCATACTCAATCAATAGTGCGGATACTGAAATTATGGATGCTGAATATTTTCAGGAGAGGAAAATGAAAAGAGGCATAATTGATACTTAGTACATTTTCAACCAACCAACATCATCAAAATACATAGCAAAATTCAAAGTTTTCATTTTGAGTTACTTTCTTGTGTTATTAAATATTGTGAATATTCCCAACATTTATCTAAAGGAACTTTTTGAAGCTACGTTATAAATTCCTAAATCCGTGCACATACGGATACACATATAAGCCAGCTTTTATACTTACTACTAAACTAACCACCATTTATCGAAGAATCTATTAATGCGTATTTTTCCGAGAAATTACAAATTATGACATAGATTGTCAGGCATCTCTGGCTTGGTAAAGTAGCCTAAACATGCCCATGGTATGTCTCATGGTATGTCTCATGCTAGGTACGTATTTAGGCACAGGCACGCATAGCATAGGCCCTCTATCGGTTAGCTAGTGATTGTATGGGAAAAGGACGTCCTTCGAGCATGGAATAAATCGTCTCAGTTCATGATGTCCTTTTCGCAAAATGTTCTCAAAATATAATTTTCTCAAAACGTAGGTAGTTTTTCGCAAAATTTATTTTTGGTCGAGTAGAGGAAAGGGTCAGACTAATAAGGTTAAAATGTTTGTGATAAAAACTATATTTTCAGCAAAACACCCAACATTCCAAATCCAGTTTTTTTTTCTAGTTTTTCTATTTTAAGCAAAGGCACAGGCCGGTTAGCTGGTGATTGTATGGGAAAACGATGTCCTTCGAGCTAATATTGTCGGTGCCGGACGACGTGGAATAGTTAAATGTGTAGAGATTCTGTGGAATTCTGCTAATTTTATTACTGTGTTTAGGACTTTATTTACGGCTATCGTCTGTACTATTTATTATTGAGTGCTTTAAATACTAGATTTAAATAAGATGTTAAAATAACCTAGGTACAAACGTTTTCTTTGCCAAGACAAGTAATGTAAAGCTATTAATCTTAAGGTAGATACTTGGCGAACCTTTTCTCATATTATATTATTGGAGTTTGGCACTTACAGTGTTAATGTTTTTACAAACATCAAATACATAATGGTGTCACCATGCATATTTTTTTTCATCGAAATGTTTAAGAGTGCATTCTACCCATAAACCTAAAAAGAATCAAAAATTGGAAATCAAAATATTCTGAAAAGAAAACCATTTATACAACGTGTAACAGAGTATCTGCATACCCTTTCTACAGAAAAACAAAGTACAAGTTTTTATGCACTTCCATGATACAGTAGCATAAAAAGCACACAGTTAGTATTAACAGAATAGATCTCTCAGTGGGCCAAAACACACCAGCGTCACTTTCCGCGGCGGAAAGTTCCGTCAACACGCTGACAATGCTTTTTGCATTGCCTAAAACACACCTGCGTCATCTTCCGCGCTCCGTCGAGCGGAACCGAACTCTCCGCGCGACGGAAAGTACCACGCTATGTGCGCGCGCAACATAGGTATTCTTTTAAAATATCCAGTGACGCGTAGAGGGAAAAAGAATGGACTCGGCATAAACCTCATACTTAGTTACTAACATATCCGCGTCTCTTTTTAACTTATGAGAGTAATCCTTTATAAAAAAGGACAACATTAGTTTTATCGAGTTTTATCATTACAGACTATTTATAATTGTCCTTTTTTCATTAGTTCTCCCATACGTATAGGAAGGCAAGGAGCTTTGGCCATGCAGCCTTATCTGAAAATCATTACCTATTTTCATTTGTAGTCATGGATTTTCATGAAAAAAAATGAATCGTTCAGTGTCGTCGGATTTATTTTGCTAAATAGACCGTGTTCTGGAATAATAGTACTTGTATTTTATTTTATTTTCACGATTAATTAAAAAACCGGCCAAGTGCGAGTCGGACTCGCGCACGAAAGGGTCCTTAACATCATTTATGAAAATGGCAACAAAATCATATCCGTTTCCCGACTCGCACTTGACCAGTTTTTAGTATTTGTTGTCATAGCAACAATATAAATAAATCATCTGTATAAATTCAACTATCTAACTATCACGATTCATGAGAAACAGCCTCCAAAACATTATCTACAAAAACGAGCAAAAAAAGTCATTTTTTGTATAGGAGTTTTTATTATTTGTTGTTATAGCAGCGGCAACAGAAATACATTATCTGCAAAAAATTTCAAGTCTCTAGCTGTCACGGTTCATGAGATACAGCCTGGTGACAGACGGACAGACGGACAGACAGACAGACAGCGAAGTCTCAGTAATAAGGTCCCGTTTTTACCCTTTGGGTACGGAACCCTAGAAACCAGCTAATTCTGGAATAAAATCAAAATGGACTGCAAGTAAAAATGCGAAAGAAACGAAACGCATGGCCTGTGTTTCTATTAGAAACTCGTGCTGGAAACCTCGTTTCACTTGTTATTATGACTCTACTCTTTGCTTTTTACTTCTTTTTGTCCAAAGAGCAGAGTAAATATTTTTGTCAAGATGACAATATGCCATAATCGTTGTCTGCTTGTCTGTATTGTCATGTATTGTGGAATATGTATTTTTAACATTTTTATTCAAATTGGGTCAAAATCTTGGAAAATACCGCGCAAGCCTGTGTTGCCAAGAAGTGGCCAATAGCAGTCGCAAGGAGCAAAGGCAAAAATATTGTTGGCCGAGTTGCCCAAGTAAAAAGTGGTACCTACTATTGCTTACTATTGCAAGCCAGAATATCACCAAAAGCTTAGCAAGGTGTGTACGTCTCCAGGTGCGAGACGTGGACCATACTAAAAAGACACAATAATGCCTAGAAGCCTTTAAAATGTGGTGTTGGCACAGAATGGAGAGGAAATAAATGAAGACAAACAAAGAAGTACTGCAAATAGTAAAGGGGACGACCTTCCACCTTCTCGTCTTCCGTCTCGATCACCAATCTGGTCAGATAAACGCCTGGAGACCTGCTACGACGTAAAGTCAGAATGGCGAACGGCCTGGAGGAACTTCGAGCATCCACAGAAAAACCTGGTTCTGGATCCTAACAAGAAGCCATGCTCTTACATTAATTATGATGATACAACAGTATTGTTATTTTGCAATTAGGTTGCTGCTATAATACACAGTGTGATGATAGTTTTTTAGAGTATTAATAAATAACAATGATAATAATAAAAATTTGTTTTTTTTTTCAAGCAACTAGGCCCATTTCAAAATCAATACAATACTATACAATATAAACTTATATCTATTATACAATACTATAAATACATTACAAATGGATAAGGAAATTTTTCATTCAGCAGCGAGGGTAAATTACTGGTACGCTTTTCTACTCCACTTTGACCGGTCTTCGGCAATCGCTGGTGTGAGATAATTCTCATCCATATCCGCTTTTCGACGTCTAGCCAGCGCTTATTCGATCTGCTGCGTGATCTAGGGCCTTGGACAGGTATCGTACCGTAAAAGACGACTTTCCTGCAGCTTATCCCATGCTTATCCCCTACGTCGTGGAATTTGAGGCTGTAATGGACGTGGTAACGAATGCGATCGAATCTCGTAACGCTACGCATCCTTCGCAACATTTGCATATTGTTTTACAAGACCGTTAGGTACTGGTGTGATGATGAACAACAAATAATAATAAAAAATACTGAAAACTTTTATCACTTTTATCAGGATTGGTTCTGTCTGTACAACAAAGCATAATTTTGAAACTCCACTCTTGGATGGATGCACTCCAAATGTGTACCTTTTTCTGAGGACTCTGTAATTTCCAGTAACTCCAGAAAATTAATATTTTCCAAAAAGTTCATCATGTCATAAGTCACAACACAAATGTGACAACATCAAAGAAGAAGCCATTTTGATGTCATTTAGCGCGTAACAAGACGCCGCGGAAGGTTCGGTTGGTGTGTTGTATACGACGGAAGGTTCGGCGACCGAAGATTCCGACGCGGAACGCGACGCTGGTGTGTTTTAGCCCTAAGTGCGAGTGGAAAGGATCGTGCTCTAGTTTTGCGTTGCGTAAACTACCACAATGGCCGAATGTCTTCCTAGTGGAGAGGGGACAAGTTATGTCCCTAGATTTTGTCTGGACATTTCAATAGATAGTCATAATTCTATGGGATATCGACAGTAGAGATCTTAATCATAATTTGAAGTGGGGCGAGAGAAGTTTGTAATCCAATGCGTGCTCTACTGAAACTTATAAAAGCTCAGTATAGCTTGTTCGTTACAAAGCAGAAGTACGTGTTTAGCGAATAGATACTCTGTGAGGATTGTATATTCCTGCAATTTAGTGTTAGCTTTATGGTGTTGGTGACTTTTTAAGTTAGGAAATTCAGTACTTTTGCGTGCCCATTTTAAGATCAGACAGAAACTGCAAATAAATGGTGCCATCCCCTGGCTGCGTGATTGCTTTTGCGTCGTAATATGATACATTTTATCTTTTCATGGCTGTACGAATACATGGTACGAATCATGGTACGAATTCAGACTCTACTTAGATTCTATTGTTCCTGCATGGCAAGATCAGTGATCTTTCTGTATTAGTATTCTGTGACCATGTATAAAACGAGATTTCATTCTAGCCAAATTGTCGCCTTGCTGAGTGGACATTACCAAAGTTATTGAAATGTAGAACAAAACTATAGAACATAACTTTGGTATGTCCACTATCTGGCTATCTATAGCTAAAGCCAGATAGGAAAGCGATGTCATAACTCTGTGGGAAATCTGTTGTTGAGATCTGGATTATAGTTTTGAAACTATGGTGAGTAATTACCGCAGTTATAAAACCGTCATTTATAATAAAAACTGAGCGGCTTAATTCTAGTTTGTTGACCGCAGGGGTAGCCCTCGAGGTTTCGACCCTATGCGAGGATCTTCATCAGGAGAGAAGAAAGTCACACTCCACCGCCCGCGAAGTGGGAGGCCAGAGATTCTTACCTAAAACAAATAGAAAACAAAAATAAGTTTATTATTATTGAAAGTGATTAAAATATTCCGAATGAACCTATCTTATTTGGTAAAATTATTAGATATTCTTGTAGGGAGGTAATCATAATTATAACCTATGATTGCGGGTTATTAAGTGGGCATATACCTACATATACCTAGGCTGTGATATATGTAATCTTATAATATCCTATCAGCTCTATCACTCCTATTAATGGATTATTAAGTGTGCTTTATGCACCTAGTTTAATTCGATTAGAAATTCCAGTGTTGCAATTTCGATAGCGCACTAGTGAATTAAGCATGTACTTAGTTGTTTAGCTAAAGAAAGACTGCTTTTTATGAATAAGTATAAAGTATAATATTAATTTAATGGAATGGATCTCCTGCTGGAAATGTCCCTCCCCTAGCTCCCCCCTACTCACCACGCTTCGCAGGCCAAGTAGCAAGTGCGGTTTTCCTGAATTTATATCTACCTACCTTAGCCTAATTTTAAGAAATTTTGCATATCTACTATTACTAACACGCCCCAGGTTAGAATATTACCTGTTTAATGTCATCCTATGGTACAAAACACACGCTTAGTTTAAGTTGAATTTTCCCTGTATTTTGTATTTTTTCCCCAGCCTTGTGGCGTAGTAGGTATGCGTATGCCATCGATCAATCAAAGCTGAGCTCGCGTGTGCAGTCCAATGATTGATAGGAAGCTGCAGCGGGCGCCATGTCCGACACACTATTCATATTCATTACTGAAACCATGTTCCCGATTTACTCCTCAT
>JARACY010002273.1:0-44757 GCA_029255725.1 Scrobipalpa atriplicella | reverse complement strand
AAAAGGGTTTAAAGTTCAGATAATTTTGAAGTAATTCGGCCTTGCTACGATAAGTAAACATTGTAGAAGCACGCACTAGAAATGATATTATGACTCATAGATATAATATAAAATCTGAAGAAAATAAATTTTTGGGCAGTCATATTATTGTCTCCGTGTATGACATGAATTGCGTAATAGTTAGTTTATTTATGTTTATTGCCTAAAAGCTATCAGTCAAAATGCAATTTTAGGTAAAAATAAAAACTAAAAAGGACTGTATTTTTAATAGCAAACGTCAGTTCGTCACAAGTTTAGAAACGTTTCAGTACCTGATGTATACCCAATAGTTTTTGTCAGAATCGGCACCAATAGCCAATTAAAAATCATCGGCGTCTGAACACTTTCCAAAAATAAAGAAAACAATATAGGTAATGAGTCCATTATCAGCCTACCAGCACAAAATCCATATCTTAGTAGGTGGAAATCTACCTCGCCCGAGGCTCCCAGTTTCGCTTTCCCACACCAAATCTAAAGTCAAAGTTCACCGCCTAATTGCGCGCGCTATCGACAGATCCACCGCTCGAGGACTGAATATTTATCAATAACATGTAATTAAAATTATTTAGCTGGCCGCTGTCCCCCGGGCGAGAGAACGAGACCGTGATGGCGGTTGCTAGAGTTGGTCGAGGAAAGTTTTCGATGGAAAGGTTCGTCGTCTAATGTAATAATTTAAAAAATAAAAATGTAAGGGTTTGATTATCACTCCAATTACTCGTAGTTATTTGAAGCAGAACTTTTGTAAGTTCCAGTCTTTTCACAATAGTACTGTATCAAAAGCATTTTTTTTATTACGTTAAATTCAATAACGCGCACTTTTATATTAACTGACTTTAAATAAAAGTGAATTATAGTGAGTAAAATTATTCACTTCAGCTTTTTGCTGAAATTGCTCTCCTTTGATCTGACTCAACCGTACTCAACTCTATCATATTGATAGGTACTCTATACGAGAACCAGCAACCGTCATCAACGGGACATTTTTATTCCTTTCTCTATAAATTTCATCATTGAACGTAAATGATGGTGGCTAGTAAATATAGGCACTGCTGTTTCACTACGGGGATACTAGGTACATACAAATGATGTCCGGCAATCTCGGCTAAATCTGTGACAGTCGACAGTTTTTTAGCTGATGTCATATGGATGTCACACAAATAGCCTCAATTTGTATGAAAACGTCCGGTTCTCATTTCGACCGGAAATCTGAATGAAAATTAATCAGGCCACAAACTAACTAACGTGGATAAATTCTGTAGTTCTGTCACAAATAATGGATAATTATCGCAAGTAACTAAAAGTTTTTGTCACACATAAAATAGGTATGATTTTCATTAAAAATCTGGACCAAGCCCTGTGGTTGTGACTCTGTAGTTACTACAGTAAATTAAATACCCAGCTAGCGCCGGAGTGACGGAACCCACATGTGTGTGTTTTGTTAATAACGTTGTTGACCCCGTTCACGTTTAGCGCACCGCTCTTAATATACCCGTGGTCGTCTCAAATAATTATAATTCTACCACAATCGAAGACTTTCCGATGCCATAAAATATGAATAATAACAGCCTCTCTCAATAGCCTTCACTGGGGTATAATTTATGGACTAATGATTTTAATTCAGATGACCGAAAAATCGTTGCGTAAAAAATAATGGTTTAGAGATTTCGCTCCATTCTTAGACATAAATGAGAAACAGTTAAAAATACTATAAATTCCGATTAAATATAAATAAGATGTAAGATATTTAAAAATGGACGTTGATGTAGTATCAAACAATCAAATCACATCATATTTTATTGACGCATGGCGTTTAGAGGCTTTTATAGCGTCCACATCGCTCAAAGTCACATATCACTTGTCATCCAGCGACGGAAACCGTCTCCGATTGAGACCCATTCTTGAACTCGCATGGCTTATTTATGTGACAATCAATTCTAGCCGGACAAAAGACGTTTGACAGTAAAGTGTACGGGCTACCGGTGTCCGAGCAATCAGCGTCTATCTCCGGTGTGGCCATCATAATACTCTGAATGTATCGGCGTGACCAGATAACCGCCTCAAAGCCGCGCACAATGGCGGAGTGCATTTACAGGTCTATTGTGCGCTACCACGCGGCGAGATACGACGAGACCTATCTGATAAGGAGCACTAAGTGGCCGGGCGCTCACGACGTCCACCGACCCAAGACCGCCTGATGAATTATACAAACACCAATCAGTTAATTATTTTATTCACGTCGCTCAACCTCTTATCTGGCTTTGTGTTCGACATAATTGATATGTTAAGTCGGAGGAACAATCGGCCCGTCAACCTAGGAGATAGGGCGGCTCGGGGCAAGCGCTCAAAGAACTGCCGATCGACGGACACTCCATATACACAAAGAATTTATTTTAACATAATACGACTGAGCCCTTTCTTTGTCGTGTAAACTCGATTGTCTAGCGTCTTAGCCCGTTGATATCCTTTAAAAAGCCGTAACAAGGCGTTACGTCGGTAATCCCTGTCATGGGTGTAAAGGCGCACGTGTGTACCCCGGCCTGAGACAAACAAAACGCGTAGAGTATGCACCTAGGATAGGTTTAGAGACGCATGTTCGCTATCAAACCGCGTATGCAAAGCGGGTGTCGGCGCACGATTAATAAGGTGCGCACGCGCTGCGGCCGTAAACATTCCGAGTCGGATTTATTCCCCGCAAGAGCCGGCAATTAAGTCATCTCCTTTTAAAACGCCTCGCCGCGACTTAACTTATCTGAAATGCATAGGATTGAATTATTAGTAGCAATTAAAGACATCACAAAATATGTGTTATCAATACTTTTAATACAGTAGCTGCTTATGTATTCAAATTTTATGTGCGCGTGACTGAGTTCGTTATAGAAAATATTCTCTAAGATGCTAATGAGTAAAATATCTGCTGACTGATAATCGAATGTTGAGAGGATTGTACACAAGATTCCACAATTATGTTTGAAACGTGTAAGAATTAAAATTCCATTTTGACTGATAGCTTTAGGCAATAAACATAAATAAACTAACTATTACGCAATTCATGTCATACACGGAGACAATAATATGACTGCCAAAAATTTATTTTCTTCAGATTTTATATTATATCTATGAGTCATAATATCATTTCTAGTGCGTGCTTCTACAATGTTTACTTATCGTAGCAAGGCCGAATTACTTCAAAATTATCTGAACTTTAAACCCTTTTGAAATTCCTATCGTAACTAATAATATATTTCGTAATAAACTCACTTAAACATCTTAATTTTGTGTAAGGTTATCTTCATAGTTTGTATCGTATAAATAAGTCTATAGGCGGCTTCGTGCGGTGCGGTAAGGGCACTCCATTTTCTAATCTTCATAAAGCCTTCAAACGATATGACGGCACCGATATCAGTATACTGTATAATACTCGGACGCATGCCCGATGGCCCTATCATAGTGGAATGCGTCCGTTCGCCCGGGATAAGTGTTGGATTAATAATTTGTAAATATTAAATATTCATGAGCCGAGAGCACGGGTCAAACATACATTTTTATAAGAGCCACGGAACTGCCGCACTCATATTTATTAAGGAGATGCACGTAATTATCATAACTGACTTAACGGAACGCTGCTGCTAATGGACGGACAGCGCTGCGCCCGCGCCGCCGCCGCCGCGCATCGAATTTATTATTATTAGTGAAATGTCAGCCCCAAATTAGGAAGTAACTTACGAACTATCCCGGATCTATCGTCTAATCGTTACGATCTCTTATATCGCCTATAATTTATTAAATACTGAGTTACACCTTATTAAAACGCCGAAACCTTTGAGTCGAGCGAAATCAAAATATTTTTAAGTCTTCACATTTATGTTGTTTTGAAAATTAAAATGAAATTCGACTCCATTGCTCTTATCGGATCCATGCATGTCGCCGGACAGTTTTGGTCCATAATAATTTGAATAATAAATGTAATTACATGAAGGTTGCAAATTAAACGTCCAACAGTTCAAATAAAACAAATTAAACTCGTATTTTCTTGTTATTTCGTAAATAAAAGATAATTCGGAGAGTTTAATACTTGGTATTTTTATGGAAATTACCTGTCTGAAGACTGTAGCCTATTAACAATAAATTAACTAGGTTTCGTCACGTAATAAAATTTGGAATAACATGCTCCAAATGTTTGGAATACATTAAACTGCATTAATAAGGTCTTTAAAACACTATGAAATTTGATGATCGGTATTAATAAATTCCAATAAAATTAAAGTTTAAATTTCATGCTATAAAAAATAAGGGTGTTATCGAACGATCGGTAAATCATATTGAATTACATTTCACGCCTATTAAATTTTAATATCCCGGGTAAAGCAAACATGTATGTGAATAAGTTGAGCAATATTCTTTTATCTACTATCATAGAGTAATGTTCGAATTATAAACGTCAAAATGAATTTGTATTGACGTACTTTACAAACAGTATGCTGAAAAAATTAAAAAGTTTACTTTTCGTTGCACCTTCTCCATACAAATTCTAACAAAGATGCAACGAAAAGTAAAATGTACATAGGCATGGAAGTAAGGGAAGGAACAAATGCACAATCGATATCAACTTAATGCACAATCGATACCAAAAACCATGTATCCAGTTATAAATTAAAACTAAACAGCCCACGTAAGGCCCACAGCGCATGCGCGACACATGTCAAAGAGGCAAATGGCGCCACTTGATTATTGTGTGTATGAATAGAAATAATTAATTTCGCGGGAAATTATTTTAAATTATTTATTTTGTGCCTAAAAATATGTGATAGTACTAAAAGAAGATATTTAATACTTATATAAATGAGTGTGTGTGTGTGTGTGTGTGACGGAAATGTATTGCACATTTAATCATATACCAACAAAGTTTAGGAAAACATTGGGATAGTTCGCTTTCGGAAAACCTGTAAGTAAATTAATTTTCAATGTATTCAAGTAGATAAAATAGTGTATGAAGCTGCACATAATTAGGTATTACAATGCTCGTTACTATTTTGAAATTCGCTGCGCTCATTTCAAAAAACACACTCGCATTGTAAAACCCTTCGTTATGTAGGAGCTTCATAAACTACTATTGACTTCCACACCTACAATAAAATATGCTTGACATGACTTTGAATGAAGTACCTATAACATGACAGTACACAATTTTGTATCAAATTAAAAGTACACAGTATTTTTAACCAGTATCAAAAACCATTTACAAAATTAGAACAGCAATAAATGTTGTACTTCTTTTTAAAGATATTGTACCTGTTTAAAAAAAAATCATTGTGTAACAGAAATTCTCCCTTTTACCTTTTTATGTTTTCTTTCCACTTTCAGGGTCATTGAACCGTATCCATTACATCTTGATTAAGTTGATATCACAAGTCATCGATAGTCACAATAGGTATGGTTTACTAAAACTATACAGTTTGCGCGATGTAAAGTTTGTTCAGTGTTTTCAGGCTCATTCCGACTTGTACACATTCCGGATCCATGCATGTGATAATTTAATAGGTATTTTGACTGCAGGTACAAGTTTTTCCAACAGGAATAGGAGTCGAAATATGAAAAACGTCTTTGTGGTATATGTAGTAAGTTAGCGTAATCAGTAGAAAGATCGATCCCTTTACCGCTGTAAAACGGTTGAAATTATAATGACAGCTTCGTCGTATTTTCTGTTCACAAGTCATAAAATGTAAAACAAACCCGAGTAGTCCTCATAATTATGTGTTTATACTTCACACGATTGTTTTTTTTTTAATTGCACCTTACACCTTCCACCGCTCGGGCGGTGATGGCGGCGTGGGCGCGGGGCGCGTGCCGGCTGCGGGCTGCGCACGCGCACGTGGGCGGCGCGCGCCCGCCTTTAAACCACCACGGTAGCACCTATTACAAACACAACAAAAAAAAAAAAACACTCCAGATCGAATCACACCTCAAAGGTCGTCTTTGTTTCAATTCCTCTTTGCGACCGTAAAAAGGAAAAACGATCAAAATTAAAAATACAAGACGCGGAAGTAATGGCCTGTTAAAATGATATTTTTAGAACAACGACAGTTAATTGCGTGTGGACAAGGTGAACATGTATAAACTCAGTTTGAAAGCACCATAAAAATATGACGTCTGGCTGCGTACATGTCGCTAGATGAAACGAACGTGACCGTGTGTGATATAGGGCGGGTGATGCCGCCGTCACAGACGATGCAGGCGCAGACGCACAGCCGCGCGGCGCCGACGCTCGATCGCCCGGCGTTTCGTTGATTTATAGCCCGTGTAATGTATCGCAGTGCTTATCACTTATGAATATTTATCAAAAATATATACACATTTTGAACAGATATTGTCGTCACAGCACTCCGCCGGTCATGCATAGAAGCCATAAATACATCAAGAGGAGAGTTAACATCGAATGTTACATGTGTAATTATTTTTCTTTAGTCAAATAAGATGAGACAGGCTATTAAGTACACGCATTAGGAATGTTATAGATTTAAATAAAACTATTTTCATTGGATTCGAGTTGGGTTTTTATTTCATTTTGAAACTCTACATTTTGAACCATAATGGTAAATGTTATTGTTTTCCACACCTTCATAATTATACACACCTTATCTTATCTTATCTTACTTAGCCTATATCATCCCACTGCTGGGCAAAGGCCTCCCTCTTCTCCTTCCACTCATCCAAATTATACACACCAACAAAATAAAATAAAAATGTTTACAAACATACTTTAAAAAAATGTAGCTATCGCGGTAAAATATTATCGCGAATGTGGAACATAAAAAAACAATCAAGTATTTGGAAAAGTTTTATAAAATAAGAATATTTTTAGAGTCAAACTAAAATAATTTACCTACTTTATTTTTGATGGTTTTAGTCTAGGGATTCCTAGTTTTACGATCTGACACGATGTCATAAAATCGATGAAAAGTTGGACCACGTGTTAAATTATTATGAAACTCACAATTTACCGTCCAATCCCTTTTAGTAGCATTAATAACGAGCTAGTTATAGTTTTACATCATTAGCACAGTAAGTATGTTTGTCTTCAATTAATTTAAATCTAAAATTAAAATAGTTAATGGCAGTCAAAGAGAACGTAAAGTATGCGTATTTTTTTAAATCTGTATCAGGATTGGAAACCCAACGTTTCCAGTCCCGTGCTTCATAAAATAAATTTCAAACTCGACATTAAAAGTATATTTTATCGTGTTTTAAATATTTAGATATTCATCTGGTGAAAGTAATCTTAAATTTGGTTCATTACGGGCTGGGTCGGCTCGTGAAACTCAATACACTGGGTTATGTGCAATCCTGCATGGGAGCTCTGATAAACCTCAGCCCTTTCTGACACATTATCTTCTAATGAAAACTTCATTCTACACAAAAACTCGTACATTCCTTTGTATATGTTTCTGTCGTCATTTATCGATTTTATTTTATCACGAAAGGGTAATCAACAGAAAAACAAACCGAAAGAATATAATAACAGAAATTAAAGTTATTAACGTCACAGGAATTAACCGTTCATTGGATAAAATAAATACTACGATAGCTTTTATGTTATTCTTATAATTGTTATTGTTATTCCTCTCCTCAATCCGTCAACATTGAGTTCATCAAACCTTCGCCAAAGAAAAGATATGAATATGTAAATCGGAACGTTTTAATTATTCAAAAATCGAATCCAAATCAATTACCCGCATCTTCGGAACATGGGCTTGAACTGGGGCGGAATAAAAATTCAAATCGCCGAATGTCGAGATGTCGATTAAGAAACCGTGTCCGGAGCCCTAATGAGGTCTATACGTCTTCCCGTGCGTTATGAGATCAAACGGAGGGTCACCACCATTGAATTATTAATTTACAAGCTTACTCAATTAAACGCAATTTAGATATCGACTGAAGCGAACTACGTGCACCGAATTACAAACGCGACGCGACAAAAATCCGAAAACTCGATGAATAAAATCTTCTTCTGTCGTGAGGGTTTCGAGTCGATCGACCCGATGGACCCTGGTTTTAGAGTTTTTAAACCGCCTAATAGCACGGCTATAGGCCTCTGACATGGTTTGTGTACCTAACGACCACTATCAAAGACAGCGATGGTTTAACGTGCCCTCTGAATCATGGAATCCTTTTTTTATTTTCGGACAATCAGGTGATTCAACCTGCAATGTCCTAACCAAACTGGGGAATACCATAAAGTGATAAATTAACAAATATCAACTTTGTGTTTCCCCCATGGGAATGGAACCCAGGACCGGATCGGGAGCCTATGACATGACTCAGACCACTAGACCACGGAGGCAGTTACGAGTATATCGATGAATAATGTGTGTTAACAAGTAAATTCGAAAATCAAATATTTGTGTGGAGCAGTATAATGAATGAGGTACAAGAAATGTACCGCGCGTTATGCCAGAAAACTATTTTTGTGGTGAAAGATGATAATTACAGAATTTTTTTGTGAATGCAGCGGAAACTTAAAATATTACAGTGTGATATGAAAAATGTACAATATGTACATGCATCATCACTTAGATTTTAATTTATTACGCTTTTAATTATTTTAAACTTGTTTGTATACTTGCCTAATACTTAGAGTGTCATTTAAATTTGATTCACACGTCTTTGATAAATATTGAGTCCAATTTATTTTAATACTCGGTGCAAAAGTAACATAACTAGTCATTCCGCCTAATTTTGAACTAGAAAATAAATTTTCGCAAAAGATAACTTTAGTTAGAGCGAAGAAATGAAAACATAAACTACCTGTAACTGTACTTACTGTTCTTCTGACGGGCTAGTATTTAGTTTGAAACGTCCGCGTCCGAAGCCGGTACTAATTGCGGATCAGTCGATGTTCACATAAATACAACCCGCAGTGCGCGGCCGCGCTCATTTGTACCGCGGCCGACGGTTGTCATGTAACCGTATTAATATCGATGAATAAGAAATTCGTTATGGATGGGCTACAAGGCCGACCATTACCGCGCGATCTGCCGCTGACTGGTGTGGTGTCGGATGGCTACAGATGGCTACCATTCCCTCCTGTCGATTCTCGTTTTTACCTTCCCGTATTTATGTTTCGCCTTGTACGGTTCATTACTCATTTCGTTTGTTAACTAGTTGGGCTTAGTGCTGGTAAAGTGGCGATTATTTATCTCAATGACCATATATGAAAATGTCCACAACATTTTTCACGTTTATTATGGATCTTAGATGTCGTAGACGGTTATGAATTGGGGGCGGGGAGAGATTTTTCATGTACTTCTTATTAGTGGAATTCACACATAAGATAAGATTATGCGCGCTTTTATTGTAGGTAGAATAAGAGCGGTAAGATTGCAGCAATAAGCTAGTACAATGTTATCGTTTCGATAAGAAAACGACTTAACTAAATCTTAAGTCAAATTACTACCTTCCTTATTGTTTTTCGAAAGTGACAGTGACGTGAAGTTAGTCAAAGTGATTTTGTGCACTACCAAAATGCCCCCACCATCTGCCAAAAAACTATTGAAATTCCTATACGTGTTGAAATAATAAAACACGTGGAGGTGAAAGATAGTAATTGCTTTATAAATTTCGTAGAGTTGGCAATAATAGCGTTATTATTGGTGCATTATCGGCGGTGGTTGCGGCGGTCACGACGAGGGCAGGGCGAGCAGGCTGGCGAGCTGCTAATACGACGGGCTGCGCGCGCGCACCGTCACGACCCGACCCATTACCCAATAAAATTAATTTCACTTAATGCTCATCGATTATTGAATATAATAGTCGTATAGTTGCCATTTCGGCACGTGATGGATGGATGGTGCACTGGGACCCCCCGCGCGCGCTTCCAGCGTGCACGATCCGACTGTAATATAACTACCTAGGTAACTAGGTATTACCTGATAACTATACTTACCTAGTTCTCTACCTGCTTACTCTTTGACTCCTCTTTTCGATTATTTTCTTAAATTATTTCGAAATTAAATAAAAAAAGTCAAAATCATTGGCGTCGTTTTGCAAACTTCCATTCCAAGTAAAGGTGCGTTTCCAGTTGAGGATATACCTAGTCGATGTTGGAGACAACCTGACCTAAAGACCCTAAAACACCAAAACGGAGCAAACTGTTCATTTTCAAGTCTATCATCTGAGTTAGGCATACTTTAAATTATTTACCACTTTGCCAAATTTCAACGACAGAGGATATCTTTGGGGTAATTTCTTCAAAAAGTTCTTTTTGTAAGTTGACTAAATAAATCCAATTTAGTGGAATCGTAACTTTAGAGTTCAAACGGAGTAAAGGTAGTGGCGGACTCCATTTACTCACTTACGTCATTTTCTTGGTGTTGCGACGATAATGGGACTTCCATTTTAGACCATGATTGGCCTAGATCACCTATGGGCACAGCCGCACGAAACGGTTTTTGACCATAACAATGCAGTTTCGATAATCATATATTATAACGATAAATTGACTCAATGCATTAGGGAATTTAACTAATCGATTTAAATTCAGAATAGACCTAAATAGATCTATTAAATTTAGGCATTTAAATATGACTTTGTGTTGTTCATGTGTTGTCTTGTCTTTTGTTTCAGGTTTTAATACGTAAAGGGTTTACAAATAGCAATAGAATTAGCCAATAGTACTGGCTGAATTGATTGTCTGCAAAAACAAAAATATGAAAGAAGAAGAATATACAAACCAAAAATTCTCTTACAAATATTACAGTCCCATTATCAGGCCGAACAAGTCACACCTTCGAAAGGTTTGTTGCTTTACGAACTGGCCGCAACAGATAAAATAAATATAATAAAATACTCGGTTCCAAAGAAAACAATCGAATCTTTTAACTAAGTGGAGGCGTCAAGCCGTGGAGTGCACAAAAGAAACAAATGATATGTTCCATTTCGTACACGGGTACCAACATGAAGTAGCTCTTATCGCTAAACAAACTCAAAAGAGAGAACAATGACGCGCTGTAGGTATAGCCGTTACCTGTGACCGATCATTTTATAAAGCCTCTTATACCACACGACACGATATAGAAGGAACTTTCACAAAAAACGCCCCAATGTTTTAAGATCACTTCTCTTTTCAGTCAAAAGCAAATTGGTATGTTGGAAGTAAAAAAGAACATAGGTAAAGGAAAGCATTTCAGATTTATCGATATTAACTGAAGAAGTACCTAATGGTGATTTATTAATAAAGAATTTGACATTTAAAGGCAAAAAAGAATTTGCTAAAGAACCTTGAAAATATTAATGTCTTCAAAAATAAAAGAATCAACAAAGTACGAAAAACATATTTTATCAAACAAATTGAAAAGAAAATAAAATAATAGACAGTCTAAAAAAATGATGATGATGATGATCGTGTGATATAAAGAGAGTCTGACTCGCGCCATAAAGTATGAGTGGCGGAGGAGAGGCGCGCGTGTGGCCACCGTAACTGTCACATAACAATGCCCACTGATACAAAGAAAATATTTCCCCTTGAACACCAATAAAGCCTGCTGTCGATATCTTACAAGTTACAACACGCAATGTAGGCTACATCGTGACACGCACATAACACTCTAAACATATCGAAATTTATAATATCCGGTCTCGACGCGTGGGGGCCCGTGAAAAATGGAAACTCAATGATTTTATAAGATCGTTGTATGAGCAAAGCTGTCGTAAAACATGTACATGTTCAAAGACAATAGAGATAAAAGTTAGGTTATGTTTTAAAATAGATAAAGTTTGTGGTTACGATATGACACAACATTGTGGTAAAAGGATTTGCAGTAAAAGGTTTCAGAGTTAGTTCGATCAACCAGACTTATCAATAGGCAAGTTTTAGATGTCATTATCGTTGTGAGGTATAGATGGCACCAAATTAGGCAGAATTTTATTGTTAAATGACATAATCAAATCCTGTATACGTAGCTCCGGTAGGTATAACATGAAAGTTTAACATCCTACTACAGCACACCGCGCCACTGATGAGCAGACAACGGCAAATAATATGATCGATGAGCTGACGAGTGTGTTGGTGCAATACCGGTACAGGACAGTGGGTAATTAGAGGATATTAATGGAGCAGGTCCGGCAGCATCTCGGCGGGCATTAATCAGGGCGATGAAACACACCGGCGCAGACGCACTGTTTATCTCACGATTGCAGCTTAGCGATACATGTGTGTGTAAATGTACCTACATGCCGATGCCATAGTGTGCGTTAGTTCAGCATAGTAAACCTGTAGTAACGCACACACATGCGCTTGCCTATACGCACAACTACAATCTTAGCTTAGCTGCAATCGTGAGGTGAACAACTTGTAACCTCTATTAATTAGCTTCATCGTACAGTTAGATCACGATCGAACTGTGTATTTTGTACTTGCTTACGTAAATAAATTATTAGTTACGAGGCTGGTGATTGTACTTAAGTTGAATGACTTCAAAATTAATTGGTGCAGCAAGAAGAATTGACAATATGGACATAGCATTTCTGGTAAATTAATGGAAACTGAATGAATTCATGTTTTGAAGAGCAACAAATTAAATTGAGAATAGAGAGACCTAACCTATAACAATATAGGTATAAAAAATTATAAATGTCATTTCGATGGATGTAAAATATATTTGACATAGTGTCAGCGTACAAGTTTTTCATTTCATTCCACCTATAGTCTGTTGAGATTTCAAGAAAAAATCATTGAAAAAAAAGCCATTTTATTTATACTTCCTCATTTCTATTATTGGAACAGGAAGTTCAGCTTCTTTTTTAGCTTTCCTTTAAAAACATCAGAGATCTCGATTTTTCCGTTTCCGTTTTAAATTAAACACCTCCGTTTTCTCCAGTAATTTAATCCTTCTGGCCAATATTAATAATAATATTCTGGGTAATTTAGGCCAATATTATTTAAATTCTTCTCGTTGTTGTTTATATTGATTTCGTTGATTTTAAGTATAATTTACATGTTTATAGAAGATCCCTTATTAATATAAAAATTTGATAGAAGATCCCTTATTAATATAAAAATTGAATGAAAATATTCGGGCTGGATAGTGTTTTAAACATAATATTATTGCTATCACTATCTAGATATTGGTATTAGAATGAACTCAGATCGGTCGAACGAGTGACTCAGTTTTGACCACTTTTGGAATACCTGCTCTAATTCAATGTCAAATCAAAGTCAGTTAATTAGGATCACAAAAACTAACTGGAACTAACCAAATGTAATTGATAGATGAGTTTTATAAGCGGCACTAATGTACTAAATTACCCTAATATCTATTTGTATCTATTTTAATTGGGAGCATCAATTATTCCATTAATAAACAGTAAAATTAAGTATATCCCAATGAAAGGTTAATGATACAAAATGCTTTGATTTGTTACAGAACTTATACTATTATTATGTTTTGTTTCAATTACTGTTATGTTTTAGTACCTACTTATTTTATTTATGTTTAGTGGACGTAATGCTATCAATGCACTAACTGAATCGTGCAATTTTGTAACAAAATTTTATTATTTGATTTGATTTTAAAATTTTATGGAGCCACAATAAATGTATCTGTTTCATTGTATGTTTCTTTATATATAGCGAATATTTGTAAAAATAGGTAAATGGTTAAAACTGCACAGGTAACTATCTACGCTAGCTTTCCATTTTTGCTTACAAGAAGTTTACGGCGCACAGTAATAAAAAAACAAGTAAGTACTTAATTATCTTTTACGTGTAAACAAACATTGACTCTGCAAATAGATTTTCTGCTTGTTACAAAATACCCTAAGCACACAGGCGCCTCAAGGCAATTTCTTGCTGAACATCAAAGTGCTACAAATGGCCAATTTCGCAAACTTCTTATCTGCAACTACAGCAAACTTTATTTTACTAGTAAGTAATGTTTCATATTTTACCTAAAAAGGTGTATTTATATAACATAATGGTTTTCTGTAATACCTTAATATTTTAAATTAGACGTGCGCTACTTAGCAGAGGGTGCTACGTAGTTACGCACCTAAGAAGAAGCAGTTTGGATTCACAAGATTTTCAATTAACATAAACATTTCCTAATTGAAATCTAACAACTTTTCTGGTTACCGTTATAAAACGAGGCTTTTCATGGAATTGTTAACCTTTATGATTGTCAAATTAAACCTATTCCCCACATTCCCGGTAATGAAAGCGGAAACGAGTTATTTATAGTAACGTTATTTATAGTAATAGACTAAATGATTTTGTTAGTATAACTATGTTTTCACTTACTGAAGTACAACTCGGGAGAATCTTTTGGTCCACGACAAATCCAAAGACTAGGTACAACAAACTAAATGTTTTAATAAAATACTATTGCGTAATCTATATCTTACCTACTTGGTACGCTGCTATTAATTTTATTAATAAGCCATCAACATTTGTCGAGTGAATGTGATGTTTACCAATGATCTGCTATCCTCTTTATTGCATCATCTGGGCTGCACCTGCGGCACTTAAAAGCTAATATAACTTTACGGTAATTAATAAGTATTTACTAAACCTTGCATAAACAAGTTGATGAAGGCTGTAGGTACCTGAGATCATTGATGCTACGAAAAACAATTAATATGCAAGTTTGAAAGAAATTGGTTATTTTTAGTTATAGGTAAAGGGCATTGGTTGTCTTTAAACGAATTTTACAACATTAAATGGTAAATTATTAATCTTCTATCACGTAAGAATCTCTTTCATTAAGTTCCTATTCGTTTCATACTGCGCAAGTCACATACGCTACTTTACAACATTCGTCATTCTTTGCTATAGTTTAATAAATAAAATCATTAAACACTGTTTTCCCACAGCCTGTATATCAGAACGCCCTCTATTTATCTCTCGCAATCAAAGGTTGTCGCGGAGGCGTTGATTAAGCGCATGCGCTATCGCACCGGACAGTGCTGCTGCCATTGCGCAGGTCACATACGATACTTCACAACATTCGTCATTCTTTGTTTGTATCGATTGTGACTAGCCAATCAAGAGACACATTGAAACGTAACTGCGTACAACATTTTCCATTTATATGATTACCAATTTATTTAGTCAAATTAATTTTACTCCAAAATTGAAGATTTTTAAGGTGCTTTTCTAATGTAAAAACAAAATAGTTGAAATAGCTCACATCATCCCCATTTATTACAGTTTAATTTACATTTAAATAAACCGGTCCCGCTCCGTATAAAGTATTATCACTGATCAATCTGCGTTTGACATGTTGTATAATTATGAGCCTTCAGACGTGGAGAACCTGAAGATAAAACAGGTGGAGATAAAAAATGAAGCTAAAAAAAAGGAATACAAAATAAAATATACTAACATGATACTCTAATAGTACGGCATCAGATATTTTTTCAAGCATATTGAATAGAATAACAGAAATGATACCAATAAATACAAGTTTTGCTTAAATGGTTATTAACGGATTTTTTAAATTTTGCTTTTGCAAGAAACGTATTTTGCTGACACTTTAACAGTCAAAATATTGTCGAATGCATCACTTGATAGCAATAGCCAAGATTTAGCGAAGAATCTTGTTTCCTAATTTTTGAACTAACAACACTAAACTAATTTATTTTTATTTTTTTAACATACATCGCTACATCTGCATTTTATTTTAGTCTAAATTATGATCCCTCTCAGTTTCTTCATAAACGAACGACATTACTTTATCTACCGCCGTCCATTGCTCTAATAACATTTTAATTAGAAGTTTGTGAAATTGCTTGTCAGTTTTTTGATACGGAAGTTGCTTGTAAAACACAAGCGTATGATATGTGGGAGAAGTTTTCCTATAAATCTGTTAATATGTGATTTATTTATTGTCACATATTATATTTCATCTTAACGCTAATAAACTACTTGTCAAATATAAAGGGTGTAACTGCACCAGTAAAAGGCTAAGTCTGTATGGAAAAGTTGGAACGATCGCTATATGTTTTTCCGTTATCTAGTGTCCGGATCTGAAGAGCAAATGGATCTAGCAAAATGTAAGCCTAGACTAAATTACTCACGCCTGGCTCATTCATTTCCAATTTATTAATGTGTCCAATGGTATGGTAAGTACCTTGCTTATTATCACGCTTCCCAAAGGGCAGAATCTCCTTCTTTCGTTTGAGTAAGAGGATCGAAAGAAATTATCAAATTATAGTCTTTTTCAACTTTGTAATAAAAATAATATCTATGGTGGAGCATGTGAGAAATCCGCAATTAAAACCCATATGATAAATAAATGAATTATCATTTGCAAATTGCACAGTAGCAGCACAGCAGGCGCTAAGCAATAAGTTGAAGTAACGAGGGACGCGTAATAACAACGTCTCTGGACTGCAATCAAACGCTTGTCGCCTGTGCTGCCAGATACATGGATTATTGCCAGTTGGTTAGCGCAAGTCAGTTATTTTCGTTTTTTTTTTTCCATGACGGACTGGGAGGGACAGAAGAGTTCATGCGTAGCTGGGGGAGGATTTGGGGGTCAAAACAAAAATTTTAGCTGTTCGCAGCTGGCGACCCTTCTGATACGACAGCCGTGCGAGTCAACCTCTACTAAAATAGCTTTTCTTCGTAACGCGGTGGGGACACAAACTCCTGGAACATATTGACCAATTTAAGCTGTTCGTATCTGGCAACACACCAACTCGCGGCCACTTTAAAAGAGCGTCGCCCGCGCTATCTGATACGCCAGCCGTGCGCATGTCAGTCGCCCTCTACAATTATTGCTGGAAGTTTCATAACTATACTCGAACCTTCGAAGCCCTTATTCAAGTCTACTGAAGCTTTTACGACCAATCCAATCGGCAAAACATTATTTTCTTTCAGGCAATTTACCCAAGTCGTTTGCTTGTAATGGGATGACTTTAAAAGCTTTTGAAAAGCTTATACAAAGCAAAAACACTCAATTATGGGGTTGTTGATGCTCTGCCTACCCCGTAACGGAAAAAATCGTAACTGCAGCTATGTATACAGCGCTTTTTATAGGCATTCACTTCAATACTTTCTCTTACTGTTTAACCATGCATACAGCCAAAAATCAAAAATTCCTCAATTCCAATTCCAATGTACTTTTTGTCTCTACTAGTGTAGTATGTTTAATTTTGCTAGAATAAGGAACTATGCTATGATTGCAGATAAGGCAAGTGCTCCAGTCCTTTGAACTATACACTCGACTAATTATGAGCTCATCAGCGAGTATCATGTTCTAACTCAGCAGTTTATTGATCTGAATTTAATGCCAGTACTTCGATATTCATCAATACATGTGATAGCGACAGTATTATCGAACTCCTACCATTATTTACGCAGTAAATAATGGTAGGAGTTCGATAATACTGTCGCTATCACATGTATTGAATCGAATATCGAAGCTACTGCACTTAAATTCAGATCAAAAACTGCTGAGTTAGAACATCGATCACTGTGAGTCAAATAGTGAGATGTATGTTCAAAGCTGGATGAGTAGTGCAAGCTATGACATATTGGTGAAATGTCGTAGACAAAAAGATACCTACATGTAAACATATACATCATTACAGGTATATGTATTTTAATTATTACTAAGCAAGGGAAGGTAAGGAAATACACTTTGATTATAGTGGAGGAGCAGAAAAGTCTCCTTTTCGAATAAAAAAAATTGGAAATTTAAGACAACAACAGTAACGAAAGTAAGAAGCTGCTTGATCAAGGCCAGCATTAAATCATTTTGATTTATGACACGAATATAGTGTCCTATATTATAGCTATCGGTACAGCCTTACTGCATCAATGAGACCCCTTCTGGGCGCATCCCGTTAATGCGCACACGGCGGGCTTGTTACCGCCACTGTGCGGCGGCGGCCCGCCGATGATACATTATTTTTATAACAATAAATCGCTGCAAGTAAAGCACCGGCCTCCTAGGTGGTCCATGCGCAAGCGCAGCCGAACGGCGTCCTCCCGCCGCCGCACGCGCACTCAACGAAACAACTTTACAACTCAAGTTCACAATTAATCTGCTCGCAATCGAGATTTTCCTGATAAGCACCGCACCAAAAAAGAAGCCTGTTCGTTGGGAATTAATTATCCTAAGCTATTCGGAATCGGATAGTCTTCACTGCGATGTATTTTTTTACTAATTTGAAAGCATCACCATAAGTTTTAACAAAAGCAGCTAAACTATAAATATTGGTAACTAAGTATTAATAAAGCGATCTCAAGATTGAGAGCAATATTAAGTATGGATTTGACAGGTCGTTTTGTACTGAAATGACATTTCTGATACGAACTCAAACTAGCTGTCACTTTTGAGTGCTGTTTATAAATACGGGCCTAAATAAACTAAGTCTGGTTTTGACCCCAAGAAGGTATACCTTCTTCATGCAGTCAAATTATAAGTAGCTTTTTAATACATCGCCCAATCTTCTGACTACAAGAACAAGCGTCCATTTTACTTCCATATCACAGAGATAACAGGCTTTCCAATAATTTATTTATTAGCCATCGGACAAGCACGATCCACGACTACATATATAAAAATAAATAACACTACGGGACATGCAATCACACTACGCGATGATAGCGATCGTAAAAATTAATAGTTCTTGACACTAGGCGTTTCAATTTGCTTTTTAATTAGAAGTAGCCATCGATTTGCGTAAGAGTGGATAGCCAAGTGCTTTACTAGAAAACACGGGAAATAAATGTTGAAAACCTGGCCAGCCCTTCATCTTACCTCCGATTAGGAGCGGGCAATACCTATGAAGCACTAATTATTCCTGACTATTAAAGTCAACAATCAAAACGTCTAGGTAAACAAGCACATCTTAAAATTTTCTATATTTTCACAAAAATTTCTTTTTTTATTTTATTGGTAACTTTGAATTTACATATCCAAGGTAGAGGTTGTAACAGTCGAATCGAAGGTGCTTGAAATGCAAATTTTATATGCAATTGCATTGCGTAGCAGAAATGTTCCCATTTCTTACACTTATAAGTTACAACTCAAACGTGCGCTGCGTGAGGTGTTGATAATTATACATTCATGTGCATCTATAAACTATTGATACGAATAACGTAGGATTATGAATCTAATCCGAACGATAATCGCGGCGAGAACAAATTGGTTTTAATAGTTTCCGTTTAAGTATGCGCATATAAAGCAGGCTGGAATTGAAACGCATTAGTAAATGACTCGCGACTTACACCAAAACTAAAGCTCTAAATTAATTTAAACTCGTCATTACACGGCGGCTTCGTCGCGACGCAGGCGCAGCTTTACGATTACGAGCGTATCGAATTAAGTAAACTCTTCATACTGGAATAGATATCACCAGCTAATACGATTTCACCGTTAACTTAAAGATCTTCCACTCGATTAGTTTCCCTAAACGAGCACACCGCAACCCAATATTTTCAAGAAGTCGAATCCGAGATATGTAATTTGGGTATATTTATTACAAAATACAACATTTCAAAAGCTAATAACTCCGAGTACCTCCATATTCTCTTAATCAAACGTCAGATTTAGTCAATTTTAGTTTAATGATAGAGTTAAGCCCGCGTGATTAATTATGGTAGCGATACACGGAATTGGAATTAAGGGAGATTTGTGTGTGCGTGCGTGTGTGTGCGCTACTGCGGCGCACGCGCGGCCGCCGGCCGGCTGCCGTCCGGTGACCGCACGGGAGCGCTATCGGCCGCCCATCGCCCGTGATTTACGACACGCCACGCAGACACATCTCCACTTAGCTGTAAAAATTAGAAAAGAAAACTAATCAAAACAAATCAAAACGTCCCGCACTGCCTCTCGGCGACACTCTTTACGCTGACGATTTAAGACGATAAACGATCAAATTGATAGAGTCAAAGCGGCGCGCCGTGTACTGAGTAATCATATCCGTTAGAGAATAAAAGTGTCATAAATCTCAGTGACGGGGCCGACTTCAAAAATGAGAGTCACCCAGGAAGATGTTTTGAAGTAAAACCACTATTCATTATTGGGTCATTGAGCGCGAGCGCGTACGGACCCCGACGCACCATTACTCGGGATGACGGCGCGCGTGCCCGCAAGACCTCACCACCAGCTTGACCAGACCTACCTCACCCCCCGCGCCTCCTTCCTTGAAGAAACTAAAGGGGTAATTTCATAATCCACGGTAGGTCACAATCCAGTGGAATCGTTACGCTCGCCGTCGCCTTTAAATAGGAAACGACACGTTTATCCAATTAGAAATTCACCATATCTTTGTGATAGTTGAAGAGGAAATTTGAGCAATCAACTTGCAGAGCGCCTCGGCGTTCCTATCACAGTTTATTCAATTGAGCTCGTAATGAAGTTATGTGAGCTATGTACGGCATGAAATAAGCGCTGCATTTAGCTTGACCGAATATTTTGACTGATGCATCATCTTTATAATCATTATAAAAATATTTGTAACGATTTAAAATGCAAGTATATTTAAGCATGATTGCACGACTTTCTCGCTTAATTATATTTCTCAGCAAAATATCTATTCTCAGGTCTTACCCGCAGATCAAAAGATATGCAAAAGTAGTGACCGCTCGCGAAAGACTTATGGTCCAGCAATAAGATAAGTATGACCTCAATCCGGAATGAACTGACCAGTTTGAAATATAGCTGGCATTCTAAATAATCGGCAAAATTTACTAGGCGGACTGTACAAAAGCATGAACCGAGAACAAGTTGTTATTACAAGGTGTTGAACCTGGCTCTCTGATTTATCACCGAACGGCATTAGCAATGATCAATGTTGTATTGAGGTGTCCCTTTATTGCGTGCATTTTATCACCGTTACTAAATAAGCATAGCCGGGATAAATTCAATTTATACCGCAATATACGAGCATAGTCACTAAGAGCAACCTTTTATCAAATAAAATAAAAAATTGTCGCCAAGGAGACGTTGGTCTCAAATTGTGTTAATAGAGGAACAAGAGGTCTGCCGTAAATCTTACCGAAATTAGAAGCATTTTGTCATCGGTCCTACTATTTGTTCTTGGAGTTTATCGGCTGTCTTGGCGGAGGTCACGACGGAGGAATTACTGTTGGTGAGTTTAAAGAGCGTGTCGAATCGAGAGCCACTAGTAGAGCTGCAGCCGAAAGAGGAAGTGGCCTCTCCGGAGATAGCCAACAACCATTTAGGGTGCGGGCATCACACCAAAATATGATTTAATGCTAACCAACTGCTTACTTTTATTTATAGACTTTAGTGAGTAACAAATTAAATACGTATATTCAGATGCCGCCTGAAAAGTAAACCGTTTTATAGACTTATAATGTAATGCCTGTTTAGATACGCAGATGATTGGTATCCAAATTGTATATTCGGTCTCAATAGTAGGTACCTAAGTATAATTTGTAGAATTCAATTTCAATAAATTCATACGTGAAGAGACCGCAGCCTTACATGCGGCACGTGGCCGGGTGTATGGGCGCGTGGCAGATTGCTGCGCATACGCATCTTCACTACATCAGTAGGCGTGTAGACGAGGAACTGCAGTTGACTTGACGGAAAGAAATATCTGTTCAAAACATATCGATGTAACATTTTAGCAAACAAAATTTGTTTTATAAAAAAATGTTAAATGTTGATGTCCTCATAATTTAAATTGTCTTTTTTTATATTATTCGAAGGAACATCATTTTTATCATTATAATCTACGGTCTAGGTACTTATTTTTTTTTCTCAGCAATGTGAGTTTGCTCTTGACTCTAATTTTGCTCAATGTTGGTACTAATGTCAATGATAGAGCGAGCTTGCCCAAACAAAACGTTTACTGAATCTGCAAAAGAAAATTACTGCAACTGCACTGCTCCAGCCGGATCACGCAGTTTTTTATAAAGTGTTTGCTTTAAATTGATCATCTGCTGGCCTGCATGACCCTCTTCATAAATCGACGACACCCATTAAAAATGGTTCACCGTGCACCAATCTAACTATATCCACCATAAATTCTGGTTCATCTTGAGTTCATATCAAATTAAATATACTATCAGCTCGTTACCGAAGATTTAGCGCCCAAAATTCGAATTTCGTAATTATGGGCAACGGACAAAAATGACCACATATTTTTATTACCTTCTATTTACCCAAGCATTCGTAATCCCTTTCAAAGCTATAGTATCTAAGGGGGTTTGGAATTTTATGAAGTTTGATAAGTTACTTAGTATTAGGTAGGTACAGCCAGACTATCAACAAGAATGTCTTAAAAATATTTTATCTTGTATAAGTAAGTAAGTACATACTTCTTAGTACGCACGTGTATACGTAATTACGTAAGTATGTTTAATTCTTTCCACGCGCAATAATGTAACATTTATTTAGTAAAATATTTTTATCAGAATCAGAATCATATTATTGTTTTAACAGACCATAATCGCTGGAGCTGCCTGGCTTCTGCGGAATGTTAATGGAGGCAATAAACGCGACAGATTGTGCCAATCCGGAGTTCGCGCGGATCCGGAGCGTCATGCAGACTACTCCAAATTAATATATCCTGGCGCGCGCCGTGATTCCTAATATTATATTTAGACGTGACACGCGCTCGTTTGTATCAATTGCGCCCGTCTGCCTGCCTGATATACGGCCGACGCTACTTTAGAACAATGATGGCACAAATTGCGCGATTACACGCTTAGCACCGCCCCGCGACCCCGCGCGACTTCTGCCCCGCTAATTGACAAATGACTGCACTGATACACTCGTACGCGCATACGCAATCGACCGACAAGCCGCCCAAACCTATGGTCACCCTCAACTATCTTAAAAAGACATTTTTTCTCCACGTATGAGAACCGATAACACGACATACTCGAGTAATCACACCCAGGCCTATAAAAATCTAATCCGGCGACTAAGCAGCATCATTTACGTAAACCAGAAATTGATGAAGTAACGGAAGGCAACCAGATAAATGAGCGCACAAATGATCCTCATGTCGGGGACAAGCGATTACAATGCTCATTAATAACTTCTTGTGCGGCGCCGCTAGTCTCACCAATACAAATCAGTCTAATGAGCGGATCCCATGAAAGCCTTTTAATTTCCCATTTGGTGCGACCACCTTCGATATCGGCTGGTATTAATATAAGGGCTTGTGTGCGGTGGCGGTGAGGCGGCGCGGGCGCTGCTGCGGTCGACAGCGACGATTACCGCGCCCGAGTATCGCGGACGCTCTCCGCGACTTATCTCGCGCTATTAATTACGCCCAGATATGCGCCGGACAAGTTTTAATGCAACCGCTTCATTTGTTGCTGCACTAAGAGTGCCATATCGGGGACGCTACAGAATGATAACTTTGAGCGCGCGACAGCCGGTCGATCGCCGCCGCCCTGACGGACGACACATAGCGTTTGGACACACGACTTATTACCTATCTGGCTCACCGTGTAGATGACTGATAGCTTCCCTGCTCGCATAAAACGTGGTCATTATACTTAACACTGATAGTCATCTGGTGCTAAATCAGTTAGTGGCGTTTCGCAAGCGGTTGGCTGCGCAGTAGTAGATGCCTGATGCAATTACGGTTCCTATTCATAAAAGAAATCGGCTTGAGATCGGGCGAAGCCGCGGGCAGGTCCAGCAAGCGGCTAATAACACCCCTCTAGGAATATTGACTGCTGTTACAAATTGAACGGAACTAGTATCGTGCTCTATTTAAATTGCTATTTATTTCATAGCTGTTTATTGCACGCAACATTCTGACATTTGGTATATAAATTCTCTGTTCCATTATGTTGTTCGTAAAATAAGTCATCGGCAAACAAATGTACCTACGTTAAATTCGCTGTCGACATGATTTACAAATGGCGAGTTTAATTTAAAACACTGTATTAACAGCTCTAGCCTATGTCTTGATATTTAGAATATTACTTTTATACACATTACACATGAATGCATCTGAAGAATACTCTAGTCAACATGTTTAAGAAGTCACTAACTAGTCGTTCGGCTCAAGGACCGCTGCGCTTGCACTCATCCATAACTCACTTCAGCCATTTGTTGTCAAAACCAGTCGCGGAATAATTGTTCCACTGCAGACTTACCGAACCAAGTGGCTTTCAAGATCAAGACCTATAATTAATATCAATACGAAGTGATTATCTAAAGATAGAATGAATATCCATATTTTGATTAACTTATCGTCTATCTGTCTATCTATATAGGCAGGCAAGTAAAGTAGAGTAGAGCCTCCTTATTAAATATAAAACAAAATTGCGATCGTACACTTTTTTGACAATTTATATATAATTACTGAACTCTCACACTTTTCCAACTATGTTAGGTAATATTTCCCACTTTACAAGGAGTGTTATGTTAATAAAGTAGAGCTTTTATAAGCTTTGTACGCCAGAGAAAAAAAAAACTACTTTTATAATTTAAAAACAAATATCAGCCTAGTTATAGGTTTATAATACTCTAATTAACAACCTGATTTAGTTTTATTTCAATTAAGTACTAATCTGGTAAAACGAGTGGCGATAAATCAATTATAACAAGCCTGTATCTGAACGGGGCTGCACAATGAACGGTAGTTCCACCTTGTTCCTAAATGCTGTGCTGACCACTAATTTATTTATACTACTACTATCTTTTCGCCCCGCGGTTTCACCCGCACCTTAATGAGTTTTCCCATGGGAATCAGATGTTTTCCTGCGGTAAAGGTAAGCCTGTTGCTGGTATTTTTTTGCGACTAATTAATTGACATAGGTATAATACCTGTGTTTATTCATGGTGTTAGATCATAATTGCACCACCCCATCGCTTTCCGAAGTTGTTGTGAAAAATCTGTTACGAAATGACTCCAGGAGTAGCGTAATGATTAAGGCATATTGTGCTGGAACCTAAATATTAAAGAAATCTTTTAATAATTTTGTTTTTACTGGCGCACTTAACTAGAGTACCTACCTAAATGTATCCAGGTACGAAAGGCAAAATATTGTCTAGAACATTGATTGTTGAAGCTCGGTAGAACTACCCCAATGTACGAAATGCTTATCTAGCCGATATGATTTATTTTATTACCCGCAACAACTATTCTAGCTCGCCTATAAACCTAGCAGCGACTTGGCAAATGGAAACTTAATTGTACCGTCGTCTGTTTGTGCTAGTATTAAAACCGAAGTTTCAGACAGTTGACATTTATTTTAGTAACCACAGCGTGTTGAAATTCACGTACAATTAGATACTTGCGAAAATCGTAGCACAAAGTGTAATTAACAACAAGGTCTAAAAATTTATAGGTATTATTCGCAGTATTTGTAGAAATAGCCCAATCTTTTGTTTATGGTAATGATAAAAATACCTTAATTTTTACAGTTTTATAATTTAAGTAATAATATATTCTTCCATGCTGGACTGGGAGTGGGAGAAAAACAGAATGTGTCAGCTGCCTTTCCTCCCGGGCATACCTACTGTAGAACGTAGAAGTCAACAAAAGAATGCGAGAGTTACAGTGTATTATAATTTTTGCGGCGGCGGTGTGTACACATTTAAATCTTAATCCCTTAATATTTGTTATACATGGCGAAAACGCCTTTTACTAGGCGTTTCCGCTCTGCCTACCCCGTAAGGGATAAAGGCGTGACCTTATGTATGTGACAATGTATCGCGGTACTAATATTTCATGTAGAGTCATGTTATTTACTCAATTATTCCTTCTCTTCACGAATAAGTTAATCAAGTTCCGTTAACTTGCCATATAAATATTTTGTCATATAAATATTTAACCAGAAACCAAATTATTTCCTCTGTGGCTCGAACTACAGGTGTTACCGATTTCGTCTACTACTTGGTATTTGGCCATTCTGATTTTGTTTGACGTATTTTTCTTGAGTGAAACCGCCTATTTAGCCCAATTATTATTTATTTTTATGAGTAAACATTCACCGGCGGGATCAAACGTATTCAACATATGGCCTTCGTAGGTACATCTAATTGCGAGTATTTTAAATATCTGCGCGGTTATCTTTTACACGGGTAAAAGATAACTAGATGGAAAACTCTTAATTTTAAGGAAATCGGCAATTCCAGGCTTCAATTAAATCAGATTTGCAGTCCCACGCAGCATGTCGTAGGTTGCAGAACCATACTCTAGAAGGAATATTTTTACTGCTAGGGTCAATTCACACCGGGAAGCGACGCGACGTGACGCGACGCGCTTTTCAAGAGCTTGATACAATATAGAGAACTTTTATTTATTACTATGCAAAAAGATAGACATTTTATTGACAGAACTCGAAAATTCCCTTCGTAGTGCAAATGACATGCATCTTCATGCAGCGCGTCCCGTCGCTTCGCGGTGTAAAATGACCCTTATCCTGATTCGTTGCTGAAGGTTGTTGTTTGTTGTGACGATCCTCGTACGACAACAACACAAATATTTTTAAAGTCTATTTTTAAATGTTATTTTTTTAGCCTGTCTGTTTTCAAAGAAGCGCTTCATGAATTTAGACGGACAACTAAGTAGGGGCATAGATAAGGTCAAAACAGGCACTCGTCACAATACAAGCTGTTTTTCCTATTCCAAAATTTCTCCAACGCCTCAAAATTTCGTAAAACAAGTTCCAACTTCTACCGAAAACAGAGTATAAATCACAGATATTATCTTTAGCTATTAGAGGCGCGTGATGAGTAGTGAGGCCGTTATCTGCCGTCGTGTGACGGACGACGGACGGTGGACGGTGGACGGTAGGTCGGTAGACGATGGTGACGGTAACCCGAGAGGTTCCTACTGTTGCTATAAATCAGCGTGATAACGCCAGGTGCTAGGTGACGGAGAGGTGAGTGTGAGTTTAGAAGTAAATAAATGTAGTGACAAAAAATTTAAAATTATTTGTTTGTCATAAGTTCTGGAAGAAGTTAATTGGTACTGATCTTGAATAAGTTTTTTTTTATTTGCTGAAAGAATTTCTTGGTGAACGGTTGACTGAGCAACCCCTATCAGATTCTGGTACGCTGTCCCTTACCTACACCCCGTATAGGGAGCGCAATCTTTACATTACATGACGGTGCCTTGATTGAAATAGATAAAAAACGTTAGTTCAGTAAAATCTACCCAATCGTTTATATTTAATAGTGTTGATAGTGTCTATAAAACTTTCAATGATATTTAAAAGCATATTAACAATTATTTATACATTTCTCGATAACATAAGACGGCGCTCTCGGCAACATCTCATCTTTATTTGACGTTTTTAAAGTTTTTTATCTCAGCATCCGATTACTATGCTCAAAATTATGTAGACACAGTGGTGACAACACAGATAAATTTCTATTTAGGACTTTTATTCCTAATAGTGCTACCCAAAGTTTTTTTATGCGTAGAGGTTTAAAAATGCACTTTTTAAATAGATAGTGTTCGGATCTTTATCATTAATCATAATCAAACATGTATGACATTTATATTAGCCCGAAGTGTCAAATACAGACTGTGAAATGATAAAAGTTGAATTCAAAAGAAAAAGCTCCTCAAACAAAACATGACAAGGATTAGAGCATATGAAAAAAATTACATAAGTTGTTCACATTTTTAAAATCTGAAGTACCTAGGTACCTAATGTAATTTCGACACCAAAAACTACTTTTCCCTGACGGATAACTAATTAATACCCTCTAAAGAATACACCTAAGCGCTGAACGACATTAAGAACTTGTAACTGAAATATAATACCCAAGTACTATTAGAGACCACTTTTTTTTCAAATGAATCAAAATGCACCTAACCTAACACAAAGTAGTACTCTTTGTTAGTACTTAAAAGTGTTTCGATTAATGATTGGACTGACACGCTGACACGAATGGTCGAATGGCCTAATCCTTATAGTGCGTTTACATTACAACATACGTTATGCTGTACATTTCTGCATTTCCTCTAAAACTGTGTGCATGTGCATGTGATACACAACTAAAACAAAAAGCAGCAATGGAAGATTAGCAATGCAAGCGCATTTTAACCGCACTAGTGTAGCAGTAAGGATTGGTCCAGTGCGATCTCTATCTGTTTCGCAAGATGACAATTAGCATGTCAGCTGTTCGGCCGAGACGGCTCGGAATGCGTCGCAAGCGCAGGCGCCTGATTGTTTTACTAATCTACACCTGTGGTCTAGTCTAGATGAAACCAGATATGCCTACAGTCCAGCATTGTCCTTTAAAGAACATTACTTCACCGAATGAATGACACAATTTATATGAGAAGGCAAATGCTATTTATAAGTTTGAACTTTTCTTTAAGCAAGCATCTTAATAAAGGTACCTAATCTTTAAAAAGCGATGGAGTGTTGTGTATAATATTATAAAATTATTTTCTATCAAAAACATTTCCATTCTGGCAAAACACTATCGATTTACCTGCGTATTGTATTCTTATGCTAAGTTTTAAAGGTCACTGTGATTCAAGAGAAAATAAATAAAGCAAATAATCTGTTCCAGCAAACACTAGACATGGTAAAAGAGCAGGATCATTTAAAATCAACTTTATTTAAAATGGTACATTGTGTGACAACTATCGCGGTACAACTCGCGCTGTTATCTGCACAGAACAAACCCGTCTGAAGAAATTACTATCGAAAGAGAACTCACTCGATCTCGATATCTTACCAGCAAGATTTTATATTTCAATAGACTTGAAGTGAAGAACTATATTCTTTATCGCTATTACTAACTGCCTTTATAGTAACAACATGGTAGAAAATTATTCGAGTTCCTATAGTACCGATATTCCTGCAAAATGCCCTAGCGGTCACCACTCAACTCGCTCTCACTTAACGTCATAAATAACTTTGTCAATCTGCTAACTTAATAGCATAATTTATCCGTCGCAGGACAACATAACGAGCAATGCCGATAATAAACCAGAAAAGCCATGAGGTGATAATAGCTGTTCGTAAATAATGATTCCTGATTGCCGTCGCCGGACGCCCGAACACTCGCGGGTCGCGGGAACCACATCTCGCCTGCATCAGAATCTTCCTGCATACCTGCCTACATACAGTCACGTAAGTATATCTTACGCCGATAGGGATACTGACTGTGTGCCTACCCCGTAAGGCTACAGAGCATCAACACCTTTTCCTCCCCGTTCACCTTTTTGAGGGCGATCTGTAGTGACAGGTTGTCAGCTTACCGCTTAACCTAACCTAATTTATAATACACCAAAGCCCTGAATTCCCTATACTGGACGGGAAAATAAGCAACTTTTTATATTGCTACTGTTCCTAGCATAAGAAATATCTCCCTATAATAGTCGAGGCTCCGGTAGCAACTTCTGACCCCGATGCTCGTGTCGTTGCTCAGAATGCAATCGACTCTAATTAACGCCGGGCCTCGGACATGGCGGACCGAGGATGTACCGATTACAGACTCGCCCGTTAAGGAGAAACAATCACATCTCCTACAAGGAATAACAAAGATTACCTTAGCGTTTACAGGAAATCGAGACAAAGCCCGATCGTTCTAGTTCATGGCAGCAAAATGGAATATGTTAGCAATTTCGCAGTAACACCGCGGCTGTTAAGTGAAAACACATTCAGTGGCCATTAGCCGGGGTAAAGCGTCATGTGTATCGCGGGCCGGTGTGCCGTTATTCAGGTGCATTGCCGTGTCAGAGATTCAATGCGGGTATGTCGCGCGGTACTGGTGCCGGCCGGCGGCGGCGGCGGTGGCGGCTACGAGGCGACGTCACACCACTACACGGCTACTGTGTCGATATGTTGCCAGATAGCTCCGCTCACCGCACCATTTATTCATGGTGCAATAAATTCAAATTACGGGATTAACAATAGTACGGATAGCATCTCTCGAAGCTACCGATACTACGCGCCCGCGTTATCGACGCGTGCTCCGTTTCGCTCCCAAGTTTATAAACATTGGCCGCGATGCGAGGCAATTAGAGGTCTGTTTGTGAAATCAATCTAGCGCTAGCGGACCGACTGTAGGTTTCGGTTTATTAACGTACCATTAAAATATTATGACGGCGTATAATCCACATAACAACGGCCGTAAATAATCGTAATACCATCGTATAACCCGGCTGGTGTGAAATTGGATCTAATTTGAATGTGGGATCCACACAAAAACATTGCTATCAATAAACGTCGCGCGTAGAAGGGCATGTCGCGCGGCTCATGCGGCTCGTGGCGGCGCGCGACGAGGACGCGATATAGCGCAATGAAACCCTACACCGCGGCGAATCGAACGCTGTCCTGTCGCGTTTGAAATTTCTGCAATATTTCGCCCTTTTCACGGAGATATCCCCGTGTCTAACCGCCGGACATGAAACACAATATCAGTCCCATAATTTATACGCACAGGTCCGACGAAGGGCAGATTGTTTGGACATCGGTCGTGTAGATCGAGATACACGTTTCAGAATTATACCTTGTGTCGGAGGCGGTGTGGAACGTGACGATCTGGTAATTACCGTCGCGACATTCCTCGGGCCGCAGCTCCGCGCTCCCGTTTACCTAAATAGATTCAAATGAATGCGTGCGATTAGCGAGAGCCGGGCTGCGTTGTGGGTGCGTGCCGACGACGCGACGCTGCTGGCACTTCGACACCAGACCAGAACAGAGTTCCAAGATTGTAACAATTTTAAAGAAAATCAAGAAATCTCTTTTAGCGACGACAAACTTCTAGGCCAAATGTTTTAGTTTGAAATTATTTTGACCATTTAAGTCAAATACCTACGTATTGACTACACAGTAATCTAGCTCTTGCAACACAATGACATCATCACCCAACTGCTTCTCTGAACGATAAAATGTAGCTACATTCAGTTTTACTTCTTGTCATCATTAAATCTTTTATTATTCTGTGTCTAACTAAAATACGAACTATGAATCTAGTAACTACTTCTTACATTAGCCAGATATGAGAATTAAATCAACCGATGTGATCAGTAGGTGTCTACTAGTATACGGTGTGTTAATTTTTTTGCGTGTCATATCATAACGGTGTGTTTTGCTAACGATAAAATATTTTATAATCCTATACTTAGTCCCGTATTTATGAAGCGATCTAAAGATTGAGAGCAATATTAAGTATGGGTTTGACAGGCCGTTTTGTACTGAAATGACATTTCTGATATGAACTTAAACTCGCTGTCACTCTTGAGAGCTGATTAAATACGGGCCTTAGTAACTTCTCACAAAATTACCAATTCGATCAAATAATTTGTATGTGTAAGTCAAGTTTTTTTATTTCGAGCAGGATTATTTTACAATTTTTTTCATGTGATCCTTTGTCGATACTAAAACATCAACGTCGCTATGTCATGCAATTAAATTAACACTCTGTATAGTAGAGTCAAACAGCGCTATAACATCTAGTGTCTGTAGTTTCTTGTAACCTAACATTGACCGCAAGAAGACGCAAATCCACTTACGTATTACTGGAACCATCACTTAACTTCTGTTCACCAGTCCAACGATCAATCTAGCTGGAGTCAGCTTTGCGTTGCGACACCAGGCGACTCCGGCCACCCATCCATCAACCGCTGTCAATCCACGCTACCAGCAAACAAGTCTATCCAACTTTACATAATAGTTAAGATGGTGAGCTTCATACAGGCGTTATTTTAGTTGGAAGAAATCATGTCTTTTTGGTGTTTGTAAATACTTACTTCCTACTATACCTACCTGTGATACCTATATTATACCTACTTAAATGCGAAAGTTTGGATGTTTCAATGTTTGTTACTCAATCAATAACGCTTCCACCACTTGAAGGATCGGGATGAAACTTGGCACACATTATGGGTTAGATCCTGAAAATGTCTAGGTTTTTCAGCGCGGGAAATTTAATTTTTACGCGGGTGAAACTTCGGGCGGACAGCTAGTTGAAAATACTTACAAAACGCCAGAAAAGTAAGTTATTTATTAGAGAAAAGCTACCTAGAAATTTGCAAAAATTATAATATTATGTAACCATACTATATCTAGCTATTTTTTATAATCCTGACCATGACAATTATGTTTATTGTTGCGAGTTTATGTCCATTGAGACAATTTTTCATGAAAATTAGGGTATTTCAGTTCTTGAAATATTGCTAAATTGATAATGAAACTGCTTCTTCAACAAGCGACGACCACTGGCCCTCAGCCAACCATAATATTATGTTGTTTGTCTCTAGCGGTGGTCCACTTATAACATTGCTACTTATACACCGTAAAATTATGCTTGCAATAAATTGACGAATTATTTGGGTCGGTGTCTTTCTGTGACCCATATTATGGATCCTTTTTCTCATAATATTCCAGCCCATTATTTCAGCATGATGTGTGTGTGCTTCTATGTACCAAAGGTTCTCTTTTACAAATAAATACGCCAGTTTACATTTAAATTTAGTAAACTCGCAACAATAAACATAATTGTCATGGTCAGGATTATAAAAAATAGCTAGATATAGTATGGTTACATAATATTATAATTTTTGCAAATTTTCTAGGTAGCTTTTCTCTAATAAATAACTTACTTTTCTGGCGTTTTGTAAGTATTTTCAACTAGCTGTCCGCCCGAAGAAGTCGGACTCGCGCACGAAGGGTTCTGTACAATTTTTATCTATAAAACAACGGTAAAAAATCACGTTTTTTGTATTGGAACCCCATCTTAATATATTTTATTTTAACTTAATTACTTATTTTTTAATTGAATATAATTTCAAGCGAATACCTGTTACCGTTATTATTATCGAGCACAAAACGGCAAATATTAATTTTATTCTGTTTTTAGTATTTGTTGTTATAGCGGCAACTGAAATAAGTAGGTACATCATATGTGATTTGAACAGTGAAATTTCAACTGCCTAGCCATCACCGTTCTTGAGAACAGCCTGGTGACAGACAGACGGGCAGTGGAGTTAGTAATAGGGGTTCCGTTGTTTACCCTTTGGGTACGGAACCTTAAAAACGTCTGACAAACAATTTTTCATTCAGTATTGTTAAAATATCAAATATTCACTAATGAGGAAAAGCCTTTTTAATGCAACAATATTATCGTGCAAATTCGCCGCCCACTTTAAAGGTCAAAGACGAAAATAATATTCTAGGATCTTTGGGGGTGCAAATGCCACGTGTCAAAATCTTTTTAAACACAATAAGGCACCCACATGAGGTAAGGGAGAACGCATTTCGGCAGCTTACAGTAAGTACCTGCTGACATGTGGGAGGCACAAAATTTTCCTATCTTAATATTGTCTATTACAACTTTAATGGACCCACGTAAAAGCAGCCTACGTTTCAAAAATAGTACAAGGTAGTTACAACATAATTAGCGTAAAAGCAGTACCTCCTCTGTACAGTTATGTATACATTCAAGAGTCGAGGAACTTTACTGTATTTTGCTTGTAAAAGGATAAGGTTTTATTGGAAGAAAAATAATGCTACAATTTAACGGAAGAATTCTATGATGATCTATAACAATTGATTATGATAAATATTGAAATGGCGCAGTTGATCATACGGCACAAAGCCGCCGCAGCCGCCGACAATGTGGCACTGCGCTGACTGAGTTAAATAGTCCATTAAAATGTATAAAAGTCGTGCGTTTAACATGAATAATTGTGTTCGCGAGTAATTGTGTGCAGTCGCAGTGCGGCGACGGTGGACCAGCGGTCGGCGCAGGCGCAGGCGGCCGGTGGTCGGCGCTGCGAGCGATTTATGCACCGACCACGATAATGGCCATATTAATGGAAATTGACACCGAGCCCCATCGCCTCGCCCGTGGGAGAGACCTCACCAACGCCACTTAAGGAAATATAATATTAACTGCGCAATCATGATATAATAATCTCATCCTCGCACGTTGAAAACGACCTGTCTTTGCCTCGATCAAAAGGCTAAGTGACAATAATGAATGCGGCGATGGCGTGAGCTTTCGATTACCCATCTTGTAAAAGTTTCTCATTTTTTACTTTTGTAATCGAGTAGTTACCAACTTGGAAATCAATAAGCCTCAAGCGTTACAGGGAAGACTTATTTTATAGAGTCTACAAACTACTTGAATTCTTCATCTAAACGTTCTAGAGCGAGTTTTGTTCGGCTCTTTCAAATAATTGTGCTATTCCTGTAGGTGAATGTGTTTGCTGTTATTCTATTATAGGATCATTACAGCGATTTGAGTTACGGCAGTGTCTCGGACTACGGATGGATAGCCCGACTGTCTCTCTCGCATTATTTATTGGCATATAATGGCTTCTAATGGGAGGCTATTGAATCTGCCACCTGGATCTCTTTTATTTTCCGCGGATCCACCGGAGCGCTGGGCGGAGCTCGTCCTGTTCTCGATGTATGTGAATATTCATACCGCGAGTTTCGACTCCACCGGTGATTTAATTGATACCCAGTCAGACAACCGCACGTATGGACAAAACGTAATTGCTCGTTAAGCCTCGATCCTCGATTGTTTCTTGATTATGAAAATAAAAGAGCGATCCGCGGACGCTGTGAGAATTTTAAAAGAACCCCTAACAAACAATCATGCGAGTGCTGGTTATTATTATAAAACAAATGATTGCAAATCACAACACGTTGCATATTCATGGACCGCAAAGTGCAATGAAATTTCAATGAAATCCCCATTGCCTGCGTCCCAACAAATAATTTCTCTTTCTGCATGAAGCTGACACGACAGATGATGATATCAACGGCGAGGGTGAGCAACAAATAAGCACATATTCGAATTTATTTAGACCTCTCGTCGATAACACTTGGAGTGTTCGGGTTCTTTTATTTGCAGAACAAGACGGACACAAGTGCAATTTATTGATACTGTGCTCGATAACCAGTAGACTCGTCCCACGCGCCGCGGCGCGCGCGCACCGTCCTAACACAATGACGGCTCGCGCGCGCCACTCGACATCTAGTACACAAGTACTGCGCCCTTCGGAAGGAAATAGCGTCGCGGACTCATGCTAAATACACTCCATAAATAGCGGAGGTTATGGTGCCGTAAAAACAAAGTCAAGCTGTGCGGACAGCCTCTGCGCCTATAAAGAACAGCCGTCATCGCGCGCCGGTTTCATGAGCCTGCATCTACTGCGCAAACTGTGCGATAGGTGCGCAGTACACTCCAACTCATAAAAGATTCATTAAAATTTATGGTTCCAGTATTTTTACTTAACTCTGTGTATGTAACATTACTTTTAGAATCATTCACAACCTTATTGAGATGGTTAACTACGAGCTCTACGAGTAATAAATTAGAAGCGTCACTTCATGACTGGATTCTCAACTGCTTCATTTGTTACCAAAATGTTACAAAATTTTTGTTGGTGCAAAAAATAGAATCTATAACCATTAGTTCGAATGTACTCTACCACTAGAGCCTGCTTCATTCATTTGCATGATCGTCTTCACAATGCTCATTTAAAGTATGCTTATCTTTTATTGTTTGTTTAAATTCATGGGCTGCAGCTACACAGCCACTTATGCATGCCAATAAATTAATAACTCGGGATTTTATGAGCTTAACTGTTTTAGTATACTTATATTTCTCGCATTTAAATATTTTATTAACATTAAATTACGCGTGATCGACGCGATCGTAATGTAATATAGTGTTTAAAAGTCACCAAGTGTGAGAAAGTTTGTATTTCCAATGTTTATTGACATTTCGGTAAAAAGGTTAACATAATCGTTTATAATACCATAAAATGGGTTTATAACGTTCTGTTTACACATTTTATTAAATTCTCATAATCAAAAATGTATAAATTATATTTTGATGAGTCGAGATTTGATAGCGTTATGAAAAACAAATACGAAAGTGATCGTTTCCACGCTCGGTGTGGATGTTGGGAATGTACATAACCTGACATCACCTACGGAGCGGCGACACATTAGAAGACACCTTCAAATATCATTTACATTCGAGTTAATATTTCTAAATTATGATAAATAATACAAGCGCTAGGGTATGCCATCACATCAGGGAACACTACGGCGCGGCGCTGCAACAGTGGTAGCGACAAAAATATACATAAGTATACCAAGAGACAAAAGTTATCATTACAACATACTTATTTTATGTTTATTTAAATATATCTGAATAAAATCTGCGATTTTCATAGTAATAAACTCTATTTATCATTCAAATGAGTATGATTCACAAACACCTGTTGATAATAATTTTTTTTTCTTTTATAAAATAAGTAGGTACGATAATATTCGGCACCATCCTAGAGAAATAACATTTTCACAGCGTGTTACAACTCAAAAACAATTTATTATTAAAATATCGCCTTTTGAATATGATATTTGAATTAAATTCATAAGTTATTTTATTATAGTGAAAAGTATAATCAATTGACTCATATTTATAAACGGGACAGATATTACAAATATGACGTGCAGTTTTCTAGTAAAATGTCAAAACTTTTTTGAATTACCTTTCTTTGACTTTGATAAATTGACGAACTATAAATACATGGCAGTTGAAAGAGCTAATTTCGAGCCCTAAGATTTATAAACGGAAGCGTACCGGCTCGACTCTGTACTATAAATATTTAGTATGAATCTAATTGACCGTTGACCCCTGTAAGCATGACTAGCACGCAACTGCGAAATAATTTGCAAAGATCATTGTTACTTTCACCAACGCAGGGCGAAGATTTTCGCACGCCCAGCTTCGGCTTAGACTAGAAAATTATAGAGACGAAGCAAGGACTAATACTACTAAGCCATGTTACTTTTACAATATTAATTCTGTAAGTAGAGTTAGTAGTAGTAGAGTTCCTAAGTTTTATGGGCCACGTTATCACTACGATGCAATGGACAGGTACCTATCGTATAAAATAAACGCATTGTTACTAATGAAGATACTCGATATAAGTAAAACTGAGAATACTGATATAGAATGAGATCGTAAATTGAAATCCCGTTTTCTGATGTTACAATAATAGAGCTTTATTTAAAACCAATCTTATTTCCAGTCTATTCTCTATCATATTAGAAAAAAGAACTGCTAGTTTAATTCAATTTTCTTGTTCTTGTACAACTACTTAGAATGAACGACTGAACCGCAAAAGGCTCAATTTCCACTCATGCCAATCCCAATCCTAACACATATTGCACATATTTTCTAGTCTGAAATTGGTAGAATCCTACGCACGAAGTTTACAAGTTGATAATGATGGGAGAGCGCAACGGCTGACCATACTACAACCACAGGCACAATTATAACAAGCCCGCGGGCATAGCTAGTTACGTTTGCTTTGCATGACCAATGCTGTGACAGAGGTACAGACTTCGCCCTTCGCCTGTTTATTCTAAAAAAAAACTTTGAAGGAATGTGTTTTGTGCTATAAATAACATTTTTGTCAAAATTAGAAAACAAGTAGCCTGCCACAAACGATTAAATCAAGTTTAATTTAAATACTTCGACAGCCATCTTCATAAAATTTAATTTAATTATGTCAATCACCTCCATCGAGCCTAACCAAAGGAAGGCTATTTTACGATAACTTTAAAAACGTTAAATTAATCGATATCAAGAAATGAAGCGTTTTGGTGATGGGTTGTTAACCAGCCGCCGTTATTACATCATAAACTCCAATTTTGGTCTAATTGAAAAAGGAAAAGCGGAACCCGGGCACAAATTACTGACACTATATCAAGTGTTAAACGGCACTTATCGACGCCGAAACGGCGAGCGATCATTGACGATGAAAAATACACAATTTGAGGTGATAAATCAACGCCACGGTCGGCGCAGGCGCAGCTCGCGGCAAACAAAGCAACAAGACAGGCAGCTCTTACACCTGTGTGCTTACGAATTTGGTCATCTTTGTGCTTGTGAGTTTAAACCAGTGTATAGACATAGTACTTAAATTGGGAACCTGGAGTTTCCTAGTGTCAAATTCTGTTCTGAACCTGCTAGCTTGCGCTCGCGCATGCTTGCCGTCGCGGTAGCAGACGATTTGACGTTTTATTTTTAATACTTATTGCCCATACCATACCGTAATCGTTTATCCAAATTCTTTTTTTTTATTATTTAATTAACAATTTAAAAATCAAAAGATTTAGGCAGATTGAGGAAACGAATAATATTTTAATTAAAAAAATATTAACGTTAAAAGCAAGATTTTATTATAACAAAATCTGGCTCTCCATGCTGCCTGCCGAAAAATTAATTCGTTTTCATAGATAAATTCATGTCTGAAACTCTAAGTCAAATGTTTGAAAATGTATGCTGTAAGTAGTTATTATAACGTACGTATATAAAATTATGCCCCATCCAGTATGTATTATCATGTTTGTACCAAAATAGCAGCGTGGGTAACCGCAGTTACACATATACTTAGCTCACATACATACACTACATGCCTGGCATACCCCGGATGATGTGGTTGTTCAATATGGCCCAGGTAATTAACCACCACGGGCTTATGATTATTCAAGCGGGTACCCGCAAAACCGGCGATACATTACTGTGACGGTTACAAGACCTGAGTCTGCCTGATTATCAGTCAGTGTAGTGTTTATACTATTCTTGATAGCTGTTGTTTGTTGATATAACTTTGTTAGGCGCAGCAAATTCCTTATTACAAGTGTTACAACGTGGTTACAATGTCGTTATTGACTTTTAAGAATAGTTTAGGTTACCTTTTCATTTAGGACCTACTTATGCCTATTTTCGCGATATATATAAGCGATGATTCTACATACATAAATAACCCTTAGGAGGTTAAAAGTGCCACCAGCCTAACTATCTTCTCACCTCTATCCTGAATTTTTCAGTTTGCCCGGTTAGAAAATCATCTCGTATGTGCTTCTTCTAAGTACAAGAAATAATCCTTCTTTAGCAAAATAGCAATGCTCTCACAAAACTACTGTTCCGGATATAGAATTCATTAGAAACTCGCACACCAGCCCTTACAGGTGGTACATTGTCCTTACATCATTGGGATTGCGCTCCACCGTGCAAAGCGAAACACACAATAATGGAACAATCTGCATTCCGCACTGTCGCAGAAGCAATTTGGTGTCAGGCAACTAGGAAACAGACACAGGCCCCGATTCGGTAAGAAATACGACCTAATAAGTCTATATCATGACAAGAGAAAACTGAAAGGGACGACTGTATGGACGGATTTTATTTTGACCTAGACTGAAGTCAAGAGCTGTTTTTTTATATTTAAAATATGGGTTTAATTTAAATATAAAAAAACACATAATCAAAATAACTTCATTTACCTACACCGAATGTTTCATTCACTAAGCTAAGCCTTTTTCCTTGGTGAATAAAAATCTGGCTGTATACTGACTGCCGTCCGTTTCTGTTTGCTCATGACAGAAAATTACAGGTATGGACTTATTTTAGTTAGGTCGTGTTCATTACCGAATCGGAGCCACAGTGCAATTGCTTGCAAGGTTGGAGTTCGATTCCCGGGCGAGATAAATTGCCCAGCTGTCGATGGACCGCCGTATTAGAGCATGCGTATTGAATACATTACAGAATGTGTATTGAATACAAATGGCGTTAGCACGCGTATAGGGATAGTCTGGCAGTGTCCAATAACAAACACAGGGTTTATTCTTTGAATAAACAAGTTAGAGTGTTTTCCTCGAGGGTAAATAATCGAATCGAATCTATATGCACGAAGCCAGGAAGAGTCTTGCCATTCGCATTTGGATAACTACGAATCGACTCTACAAAAGATAATGGTGCCGATTCGGATCGGACGCGTATATCTACAACCTAACTAATAAAATAAGCTCATTCCTGTCATTTTCTATCATGTCATGATCATGAGTCATGACATGACATGGAGAACCAGTATTGCGATTTTGTGTGAAAATTAACATTTCCAAAGCTGTCTCTAATTTCATTTGTGGTCATAAAGTGCCTTTCTTCAAATATTCCTGGATCCTGATATTTCAAATTTCGCAAACGTATCGTATGCAAACATGACCTTTAGAGTATTATATTCCATTTGAAAACCCTCATGGCCTTATTAGTAGGCGTGGGTGTGCGATCCTTTACATTATAGCCTTTTATGTACCCGCAATCGAGTTTGTTTTTTGTCCAAATCCTAAACAACTGATCGGAGCCGGTGTTTTAACGGGCGGTGACGCTGCGAGCTCGCTGCCAGGCCTTATAAGTCGATCTTCCTATTCGCCCCCGCATGAGTCTGATACTCTGATCTGACGGAACCTCATCGGGCCAATTTCCCGACCTTACCAATATGCTAATCAGCAACGTGATTATTGAGTTGTAAATAAGATATCGTCATGATACATAATAGATACGCTGAGAACTGTGATTAGTGGCAATAATTTTCAGAACTTTGTCTAGTTTATTACGCGGACAGTGAGTCCTCAAACCTTATATAAACCAGCCTTCAACAACATCGGATACAAATGTAATGTCGATAACAAAAATTACGTCACTTACCCCAAAATTAGACCATAGCGCGTGGTGCTACGTCAGCAAGCTTCGATTGACGGCATCGCCGCTAACGAGGGTCTGTCTGTGAAAATGTCGTGTTGCTATTTTTGTCTGACGAGCCTCTTTATCAGCCCATATTATTTAAACGTTATGGAACGTGCACGTCATTGAGGGTGGGTGATGACGACACTGGTCGACATGTGCGTCACTGCAGCACACACTCGAACCCTCTTCAAACGCTTAACTCTTGTTAGATCATCCTATCGTTCTGCTGTTTATGATCTGTTTACCGAGTATCGACTTACCTAGGAATCTATTATTGAAATAAATAATTACGACGATTCTTTTAAAGAAAAATATAAGAATAGTTTAGCAGACAGAATTTTCCAGCGATGATGGATGGATGTTTACTTTGAACCCACCAGAAAGAAAGTATCCCATCCAGCCCTATTAAATAAAACTAGCTTTCCGCCCGGTTTCGTCTGCGGCTTTATGAAATTGCCTACTGTAAATATATTTTGAATAAGGTTGAATATCTGTTGTTTGATACTTATCTATTTTCTACTTAACCGTGTTACCAGCTAACAATTTAGGTATAGTATCTATCTAATAAGTATCGGTATTAAAACCGGTTTTTTTAAAGTATCGCCTACAAAAGATTATCTTTGTCGAAGATTCTGTGGCACGGCACCCCATATCAGGGGTGTGTGGCCTTAAACATAATTATCATACCATACATATACTAGATATAAGTATAATCCTTTACATAGGTACGTGGTATGTAGAGCAAATTTTTAACATAATTTTTGTTTAAGTAAAGCTCAAAATTATTTATTTTTGTGTAACAAATGTCTATAATAAGCTAGCTAGCTTAAAATAGTAATAGACTAATTGGAGCATTATTCCCACATTCAAAAAGAAATAGTACCTACCTATCGACTTTATAATTTATTTTTTCTATTAGGTATTATTTCTGCTTTTGACATGGGTTCCATATCTTTTTCTGTGTTACTGCGGGTGTAACCTTGACAACTGAATATACTTAATACCTTTGGAAATGTATTACTTTTTGCATTAATTTGTTCGTTACAGTTTTACGTGGGATTTTTATTTGAACTTTTGTAATTTGGGCGAATCGATCTGTCTAAGAAAGCTGATTTCTCAGACTTTCTTTGGGTCACGCAACATAAAAGATTGTTAAGTGAGAAATCCTACACTTCACTTTAATATGAAATTAACCTACAAGGGCCTACGCAAAGTTTTTATAAATTGGGAGTACTATTATTAAATACAAACTGACATAATATAAAGGAGATTTTGGGAAAAGAGGGATTATTTTGAGCCCTGTTCCCAGCTGGCGACGGCCGTGCACTTTGACATTTACCCTCCGCCGGCGCGCGCCGGGAGATCAACAGGTAGTCGTCATGGCAACGCCTAAACACCTAATGACCTTTCCTTATTTCGGAGAACCTTCCATCTGTTTCCACCCTTCGGAGGCGAAGGTGGGAAAGAATTCACTTTCACACGTGGCGACATTCAACATCAAACCAGCATTTATAATATACAGAGGCGTCCAGTATTTAGATGTTATGTAAAATAGAATATCGTTTGCATTAATTAGGTGTTATTTTAATAAACAACCTGTATTTTATCAATGAACTTTGTAGAGCTTTCGGTCCAACTCAACAATGAATCATTTTTTATTCCTAGTATGCATAAAATACTACATGAATATTCTGGATGACATTTCTACATGATGTGAGAATGGTCCGAGGTTCGAGCAGGTAATATGTAATAGGACAAGTGAATAGGACCAATCAATCATTTCACCAAAAGAGGTCTAACATACTTGAGAATTTGTTGAGCACGAAATTACCCAGAACGTTGCAGATTACGTAGACTAGTGTATGACCAGTTAGATATTTTTAGGCAGGCCGGCTGATTTATCAGACCTACGTAACGTGTGAACTATTCCTACCAGGCCGCCGACGTCACGGGAGCGCGCGTGCCATGGGCTAATTGTGGCATGACCAAATTGGTCGGGTGCTCGCTGGCCGCGCGGCCGAAAGCGGTGCGTGATTCAACGCGGGGAGAAAGCGTGGCCAGGAGCTACTCCAGCGGCACGGCGCTGCTGCGGGACCGCGCGGTGGTGCGCGCGACGCGACAACGGCCCGGCGAGCGCGGCGAGCCTCCGCGCGCCCACCACGTGCTCCCACGCGCTCGCGCCGCCCGCCGCACGTCCATCGCATCACTACACTTGTGCGCCCCGCGCTTTTCGCGCGGCTCCCTCAACGTCGCGACGCCGCGCCATTTTCTCGCGCACGTGGGCGACGGCGGCAAACGAGGGCGCCCGGCTCGAACGCCATTAACGCGACCGTCGTGAATGAACGCCGACCTCGACCGGGTGGCTAGCGTCCATTGATAGGGCGCGTTGCGGCCGACGACCGCGCTCGCTCACGGGGGCGGCTGCACGCCCTCGCTCACGCCGGCACGCGCGGCGCGGCTCAGTCGAGGATGTGGCGTTCTCCGCGCGACGACACTCTCCGCGTGCGAAATCTGTGTTCATTTATCAGTAGATAATTCGTGGGTTAGCGTGATTAGCGTGCCGGTTTTTCGTAGTTTCCTATACGTAATGTTCTGTGATGATCACGTCAATTGCGATATAATAGGGCTTAAGATAGTTAATCAATAGTTCGCGAGTGGATAAACGTGGTGGTAGTGAGCAGCGGCGCGTGCGCCGGTGCAGTGCAGGAGTCAGGCTGTGTGGAGTGAGAGGTGTGCGTGGCGCGGTGGAAGGTGGCGAGGCAGCGTGGTGTGCGGAGCACGGGAATGCTCGCGTGCCATGCTCTCGGTGATCGCGATGCGGCGGCCGGAGGACGAGGAGCTGGGCGGGCGCGGCGACGCTGCGAGCGACGAGTTCGTGGACATCTCGCAGATGCAGCTGCTGGTGGAGGCGGGCCCGAGTGGTCTGCACTACGGCGGGCCTGCGCCGCCGCACGCGGTGCCGCAGCCGTACGCGCACGCTGCGCACGCGCCGCTCCCGCCGCACGGCACCGCCACCGCCACCGCCAGCGTCGACGACCTCTTCGCCTTATACTTCAATCCCAGCTCGCATGGTGAGCATTTAGGTATGACATATTCACATTCAAATTTGAGCTTCGAAACCGGTTGTTTGCAGAAATCTACCTTAAACAGCTGCGAGATCTTTCGCACACAGAATGCATTGTTAGGTCCAGGACATAAGGATCATATTTGCGTGAAGCCCTAATACAGACTGGCAGTCTAACTACAACGGAAAGTAACCAACTTTGTATAAAATTTTGAGGTTATATTCAGCATTCAGCTGACAAGTCAGCTGTTTTGGGTATAAATAATAGAGTTCATCATTAATTCAGTAGTTATTCTTCGACATAATATAACATAATATGAATTCATAAATTCTGAATTAAGGGTAGGTATGTAACAAATCTAACCGAATGTGATTTAGTCCGGTTCCTGAATGATTGACTGAGGTAATAGCGTAATACGAGTACATATATGAAATTAGACATAATAGCGTTAATAATTGATGTAAAGGGGCACTGATACTTTCATTTCAGCATAAAATATAAGTTTTTAGTAATTAGTAACTGACATTATATAACTATCCACATACTTTTATAATATAATTATCATAAGTTCAGTTCAGATAAATATGGTTTTATGTCAGCGTTTTTAAATTGCCTAATAGCTAGGCCTCTGGAATTGTTCGTGTAACGATCACGATCAAAGACAACTACTGAGTGCGACAGCTTTAAACGTGCTTATCGAAACACGGAATACTTGTCGAACAATCTGACGACGTAACTGACATGTTTTAACCAAACCTGGAACAAATCTTTACCAGATTTTTGTGTCTTGGGAATCGACCCCACAACTGCCGGATCGGGAGCCCAAGGATTACACTGCTAGGCCATAGAACCATTTACCATCCTGCTTAAGCTACCTTGTATGGAAATCCGCTAGTTTATCCTTTTATTCAAATCAACAACTTTATAGAAATGTCCCATCATTCATAACATACATCTATACGTACTTATACCTTCTTCTTTTTTATGAAAAGCGTGACATCATGCCTCGATATTTTTAAGTATTTCACAAAGCACATAAATTTAATCTTGAAATTTAAACGGTACATTTTTAAAAAGTATGAATGAGATAATTATCATTATACCACTTTAGGAAATTACCCAGGTAGTCCCTCCCATTGCCTGGGAGGCCCATTTCCAATCGTTAAGTCCTTAAG
>JARACY010002272.1:0-44763 GCA_029255725.1 Scrobipalpa atriplicella | reverse complement strand
TCCTCATCTTCACTTTCAGTCTCTTCTTGGCGTTTTTTGCTTTCTTCTGCAACTTCTTGTTCTTCATCCTCATCCTCGCTTTCAGTCTCTTCTTGGCGTTTTTTGCTTTCTTCTTCTACATCATCATCTTCTTCTGCTACATCTTGTTCATTATCATTATCTTCAACTACTTCCTGTCTTTTCTGGAAAGGAATAATATCTTCATTGATTTCTGGCTGTTCTGCAGCTTCATCAACATCATCATCGTTTTCATCAACTTCTTGACGAGAAGACTTGACTAGTCTGACGAGACCATCTTCATTATTTTCAACCTCTTCCTCAGCAGGCTCGTCTTCTTCTGGTTCTACAGAATCACCTTCCCCTCCTTCTTCTTCGTCTCCTTCAGCTTCCTCATTAAATTGTTAAATGGTCGTAAAACCAATGTCATCATAGGTCATCGAGCTAAACTAAAATGAACCTGCAATAAAAAAAAAACTTTTAATTACATACGTCGTGATTGTTAAATGTCTCTTAACGAATGACCCAATAACACCTACTCGTATTAAAGCTCATGCATCTAGTACCTCCTACACTAAATCGGTCTATTTCATAGAAATATTATTATACTGACGTGTCTATTTGTGTTTTTTATTAAAACCTTATGAAAGTGTCAATGTTCTATTAGGCAGACGTTCTGGCTGGAAACAGTGATACGAAAACAAGAAAAAAGGAGCGTGTGTGCCGAGCGCACGTGTTAGAAGTGAAACTTCTTTGACATTTTTGACATTTCGACTTCCGTCCCAGCGTCAGCGTCATGATGAGTGACGCTACGCCGTGACGTATTTCCGTGACGCGACCTTGAAATTTTACTCTTAACGCGCCTAAAGAAGTTTCACTTCAAAAAAATCTTTTTCGTTTAGAGAATTCAAATAAATAGCAAATTTACTACCAGCCAGATACATTTGTGATACATTTGTGATACAACCTGCTTAGCTTAACGAGACTGGGTTTTAGGACTATTTGTACGCAGAATAGTATATTAGGCAACGAGGAATAAAGCAGTGTCTAACGTCACGGGCAGCATATTGAATCCTGAGCGGAATGAAGGATTCTAGGATTAATTCCCGAGCGCAGCGAGGGAATTAAATCTTTAATTCCTGAGCGAAGCGAGGGAATTATGACAAGAATCCTGAATGTAGCGAGGGATTCAAGTCTGCCCAAGGCGAAGACACATTTATTCCCGAGGAGCATACTATATTTTACACACCTACTGCACAGATTACTTAGACGGTGGCAGGCGTCTGTAAGATAATAAAGCTCAGAAATATACCTAATCATGTAATATTGATACATAAATAAATATTGAAAACATACCAGAAGCAACAGATCCGAAAGTCAATTCACACTCACTGAACTACACTTCACGTTCACAATCCACTACCTACGTATTTTTCCAAAAAAACGAATTGATCGTATTTAACATATTCAACATAAATAACAAAATACGATAAATACTAGTCACAATGTCTTCTGGAGTCAAAATATTAATTTCACTCGACAATTTACGAAATGGAAGTAATAATCAATGAGAGAAAAACTTTTGCAAAATCAAACCGCGTTTTCTTTTTTTTAGTTTCTTTTTTTTATACAAAGCAAAGAGCACATACAGATAACTAGTCATACAGCCTTTTTACACTCGCCGGGAGGCGCAGAAGGCGAGTGTGGCAACAGTTTTAATACACACACAGCCATATTTTTTTTTTCTGAAAATTATTTTCTTAGTAGTTCACATGACATTCCAAATTCAAATCACATAATAACCCTTGGGCTATTAAGGATTTCCATACAACTTTAAATCCCTTGGGATTATTTTCTTGCTTTAAACGCAAGTTCCTTGATACATTATGTTGATATAATAATGCAGAGGTGTGTAAAATCAATTAAATGCACCACTCCGAATGATTCCAAGCTTCATCGAGTTGGTACCTACTCTATTCCCCATCGACTATTTCCTGATGTATACTAGGTAGTAGGTACGTACTTACCTACTTATTACTACTGGCCCTTGTAAAGGTTTTATCCTTGTTACCATATTTTGTATCTTGGATCTGAGCAATGCATTTGATAACATTGTTGATGATATAATTCAGGTTTAGGATAGAACCATGAGCCAAGTTGATTCAACAGAATTTCTACGACAATGCTATCGATTCGTTGAGGGCACGACGTAACTAAATCTAGATTAAAATTATTGTCCGTACCGTCCCTTTCTGTTATCTCATGATAGAAAATTACAGGTACAGACTTATATTAGTCAAGTCTAATGGTTAAGTTGTGATTTATGCAACTACGAATTGCTGCCATTGTCTTCATATTTTTTATTGTAACAGCTGATATATTTTTTGCAATACCTATACTTTAAGCACCTTTAAGTAGGTATAAAGCGACACCCAATTGATTATTTTGTGTAAGGGAAAACACATACGTACGTCAGGAAGGGTTTTCCCAGTTCAATCGCTTCAATGTATGCTTATGTGGACGACATTTTATAGATATCACAGTGGCGGTGCAAAGATAAAATTGTTCCGAACTCCCAATAGGAATCCTAGCTGCTATTTTGATCAGATTTTTGTAGCGAATATCATGAAATGTATGTCCTATTAAATGCTGCCTGAATAATTCAGATAAAGAAAAAAATCACGTAAGTAATGCGTCGTTTACTACATAGTATCTATAAGATGTATGATTCGATGTATATAGATATAGGTATATCATGTGTTGGTAAGTACAAGGACACGCTATAGTCATGCGAGATTTCGACCAATCGTTGTTAAGGATACGCTTTGTAAACTACGATTTCTATACAATTCAAGAGGAAAAAATCGTTAAGAGGTTGTTGGAATCTAAGTTTTCTTTCGGGATTTTCAAGCGTTAGATTACATTTATTAATTGCTTTATTGCCTAGTACTAATATAAATTGTGTGTAATGATTATTACAGGAGCAACGACGCTTCGGGCGAAAACTCCGACGAGATATCTACTCATACAAAAGTCGTCGGAACCTGTACAAGAAATATTTTGAAGCAAACTCAAATGTGGAACTTTAAGGATTTCTTCTCTCAATTTTGGTGAGCTCTTAAATAACAAATTTTATTTTATATCTTGATCTAATGTATCTCTCTACTATCTACTCATCATATATTTCATTGTGGTATGTACTTTCGTCGAGATTTTGTTAAGTACTTGCCGTATTTAAAAATAAAATATAAATATTGCGACTATCGCAAATCGCATCTTCGGAAACGGCCCTTAACTCCGAGATAAGTGGTTGATCGACAGTAATATCTCAAGACGCGACATATCTCGGCGTAGCACGTTATCGCATGATGCAGAAGGTGACCACGATAAAATTGAAGTCCTCAGTAGAACCTGCTTAATTTACTTTTGGGTCGCGACAAGTGAACGGCGGCGATCTCAAAATGAACAGTAAGTGGAATCGGTTCTTGATTTTTTTGTTAAGTTAAGTGATTATGATTAAGTATTGTGTTGTACCTAAAGTTTATTTTTCACTTTTAGAAAAAGTTACACAGAACGCGTATGAATAAAAAAAATACTGCCTTATTATTCTGTAGATAAGTAGGTGTAATGTAATAAGATGATAAATCTTATTCAAAAACTAGAGGCAAATTATAAAATTTTCTTGATATTCCATAGAATTAATAAATCTGTAACTATATCACTTAACAGATTTATTATTTTGTAAAAAATAATAAGATTCGCAAAAGTTCATAAAATAGTTTACTAATTTTAACTTACAGAAATATTTTACATTACAATAGGCTTTGTTTTATAAAAGTTAATAATTTTAGCAAAGTTTTGCAATATGTGATGAATTTTACGGATGATAAAACTAAAATTTATTATGTAACTACGGAGTAGGTATAACTGATGTTACTTGTGGATTCTGAAGTTTCGAAGAGTGTTAACAAAAACCAAATCTTTCTGATAATAAAATAATTTTAATTGATACACTGTGCTAGAAAACCAGCGCTAAAATGCTTTTGTAAAAGACCTCAACGCACATTGTTTAACAATGATATTACCTTTTGATTTAATTTTTAATCTTCTTTTCCTTCTTGTCTTGTGGGTTTCGAGTCGATCGACCTGGATTCGATGAACTCTGGTGTCAGAGTTTTTATACCGCCTAATAGCGTAGCTAATAAGGCCTGTGACATGGTTTGTGCAACGACCACTATCAAAGAAAGCGACCGGGACCGACAGCTTAACGTGCCCTTCGAAGCACGGAATCCTTTTTCTTTTCGGACAATCAGGTGATTCAGCCTGCAATGTCCTAACCAAATTGGGGAAAATTTCACAAAGTGATAAATTAACAAATCAACTTTGTAGCCCCTTCCTGGGAATCGAACCCAGGACCTCTGGCTGGATCGAGTGTCCAACGCAAACTAAACTTGTATAATTCTGCATCATTTATAGGCTTATGGCTCCTGTGTGGCGCGGCGCTCCTGGCCACCGCCTCCTCACTCTCAATCCAGTTGAGACAGAACCCGGAGACACTATGCATGGGCCAGGCCAATTTCCTACGCATCTCCAAACTGGCAGACGAGTCCTGCCTGCACTACTACCAGTGCTACGCCGGCCGCGCCTACCTCATGCAGTGCCCTGAAGACACTTGGTTCAACGAAGAAGAACAGGTACATCAGCCATCTTTAGAACACCTTCTGCAAGTATTTAGACCTGGAGACGCTATGCATGGGCCAAGCCAATTTCCTACGCATCTCCAAACTGGCAGACGAGTCCTGTCTGCACTGCACTATTACCAGTGCTACGCCGGCCGCGCCTACCTCATGCAGTACCCTGAAGACACCTGGTTTAACGAACATCTTTAGAACTTCCCCTGCCCTCTGCAAGTATCAGGATATAGAGAGAGATTGAGATCATGTATGAATGAATGAATGAATGAATGAATGAATGAATGAATGAATGAATGAATGAATGAATGAATGAAAATTTATTTGCGAGAAAATATGGTACAATAGATGTTGAAGTACAAAAATATATCAGAATCACATAATTTCGTCAGTTTCGTGACATGCAAATGTTAACATACTTAAAAATAATGAAGTTTTTCTATTAAGATGTCAATAACAGAGATAAAATTTAAGGATAATATTTAAATAACAATAGGTAATTAAGAAATATTAAGTCTTAAACTCTAAATCAAAAGGTAAAATATCATATTTATTAATTCATTTCACATTATATCAGTATCACTATGTATGTATCCCCGTAAAATGAAAAAAGGTATAGGTTTTTACTGCTACTGCACTTTATTTTCCACCACTAACTAATCCTGTGTGTTATCTACAACTATAAACAGAAACAGCGCATTATATACTACTTTTGTTTGTATCAGGTTTGTGACTACTCAGAAGCACCACAAAGATGTGTGCGAGAAGAACCAGAGCCAGAGCCAGAGCCAGAACCTGAGCCGGAACCAGAACCAGAACCTGAGCAAGAAGTGGAACCAGAAACAGAACCCGAAGAAGAGGCCGAACCTGAATCAGAACCTGAGGAAGAGACTGAACCCGAGCAAGAACCAGAAGATGAAGGAACAACTGAAGGGGATGAGGAAGCTGAAGGAGACGAAGAAGAAGGAGGGGAAGGTGATTCTGTAGAACCAGAAGAAGACGAGCCTGCTGAGGAAGAGGTTGAAAATAATGAAGATGGTCTCGTCAGACTAGTCAAGTCTTCTCGTCAAGAAGTTGATGAAAACGATGATGATGTTGATGAAGCTGCAGAACAGCCAGAAATCAATGAAGATATTATTCCTTTCCAGAAAAGACAGGAAGTAGTTGAAGATAATGATAATGAACAAGATGTAGCAGAAGAAGATGATGATGTAGAAGAAGAAAGCAAAAAACGCCAAGAAGAGACTGAAAGCGAGGATGAGGATGAAGAACAAGAAGTTGCAGAAGAAAGCAAAAAACGCCAAGAAGAGACTGAAAGTGAAGATGAGGATGAAGAACAAGACGAAGTCGAAGAAGAAAGCAAAAAACGCCAAGAAGAAACTGAAAGTGAAGATGAGGATGAAGAACAAAATGAAGTCGAAGAAGAAAGCAAAAAACGCCAGGAAGAGGTTGAAGCAGATGAAAGTGAAGTAGAAGAAGAAAGCGATGTAGAAGACGAAAGCAGAAAACGCCAGGAAGAGACCGACGGTGATGAAGAAGAGGAGGGCCAAGATGAACAGGCAAATGATGAGGAAGACGGCGTCGAAGAAGAATCTAAGAAACTGAAACAAGAAGAAGTTGAAGAAGAAGCAGACGAAGAAGAAGAAGAACAGACTGAAGTAAACGGAGCTAAAAGATTTTTCAAAAAGCTGTTCAGATTGTCAGCCTAATAACGTAATAACACATTCTAAGCAATCTGAAGGAATGCTGGTAGATATGCAGTTGTTATTCCTTTAAGTTATTTATTTGATAGTTGTTAGTAATAAGATCACTTTGTGCAATTTTGTAAATATGTGATTTGAATGAGTAAACGTATGCATGAAATAAGTTGGTTTTCATGTACCTAGAGTCTGGTTATTTAAGCGTGAAGAATAGTAGATTTTATTACGTGGGAGTAAAATAATATTTTTAAGGCGAGGGCGTTTTTTTGAATCCAGAGCGAAGTGAGGGATTCTAGAGTAGAATCCCGAGCGTAGCGAGGGATTCTAAAGTAGAATCCTGAACGTAGCGAGGGATTCAAAGTACATCGCCCGAGCCAAAAATATTTTTGCTCCCGAGTGATACACTCTACTTTTCATCCCCCTCTATGAGAAAAAAAGGCGCCTAACTAACACTTGTAAATTTAAATATAATAGAATAAGAATGTTATAGGTAATTTCACTGCTAGAAGACCTCATTTTGAATATTTAATAATTCGTAAAAAGAGTCGAAAACACGGGCTCCCTATAAAACCCTGCTGCCCACTCGTGCCGTAGTTCGTGCATTTTCAATTTTTTTTTTATCAGCCGTCGCGCAGTCTTACCAGCCAGTGTACCATTATTTGAATTCGACATCTAACTATTTTGTTTTCACTCCGCGTCAGTCAAGCCAAATCAAGAAAAAAGAAAAAGAGGTTCCAAATTCAAAAAGTGCGATTAAAAGAACTTTTAATCGCACTTATTTTCATAAAGAGGATTAAAATCTCATTTTTACCCGGCTGGGACAGTCTCTAGCAAAGAGTAGAGTAATAGTACCTATGTCGCTTAGAAGCTTCAACTTTAGGCGCACTTATATGCGATTAAAGTCGTAGTTTTCGAATAGATGGGATGAAAATAAAGTTTATAAATACATAAACTATTGCATTTTATCAGGTATACTGTTTGCCTTACCTAGGATAGTACATATCAATAGCCACAGATGAAACTGGGGTGCAAAAAGCTAGATCTGACGTGTAAGTAGGATATTTTCAATGTAAGGTACTTTCGACGTAGGATACATTCGACGTAGGATATTTTCGATGTAGGGTACTTTCGAAGTTGCAAATTCGACGTAGAATGCTTTATATGACGCTTACCTTCTATAAAAAGTACCTACGTTCGATGTAGTGACCCTTCGATGCAAAGTGCTCGATGTTACGACATTCGATGTTTTTACTTTCGATTTTATAATCCGGATCTCATCCTATTTATTGGATGAAGTTTGTTGTTTTATCCTATTTCAGCAATTTTTTAACAAAAGGGTCGCCTAAAGTAACAAGATAACCCTCCAAATTGAAAACGACGCAAAAACCAGTAAGGAAAATACTGGAACCTATAAAAATGATATACAGCTTTTAATATGTTCCCATGAATCATGGGATTTGTCATAGGTCACCATGGTGTTTTAATAGATATCTATGAGTGATTAATGTTTGAGGTGGGCTCATAACAAAAATATTGCATGGACAACAAAGGTTTTGGAGATCATTTATTTGCAGTCTAAATGTGTAACGAAATTATTATTTTATCTCTCAATATTATTTTGAGTTCTATAAAATCGATCGGTAGGTACGGTACATACCTAAAATATAATACCTATCTTATATTATAAGTTATACTGGCTTTACAAAATGATTCAAGATTTATAACTAAACACTGTCTTTCATGTCGTGCAATTCAAAATTAAAATAAAGTGAACAAGGTAATTTAAGAGGCCAGTCATTTGACTCTAGTCAACATAATTAAATGAATGATGAGAGAACGTTGTTCATTATGGAATGAGTGGAGTCTTTTTTAAGTTCTCTTAAGAGATGTTGATTTGACAGTGAAAATCTGACGGATTTATAATAAAGTAAATATTATTAAAATAAAATTGTAGAGCTATATTGTTTTCGCAATCATTAGCTAAGCGTAATCAATCTACTTATCTCTTAAAAAACAGGTAAGAAACATTTATTGTTCTAAAATACCACACGCAAAGCAAAAGTTTACTTTGAGACACCCTTTAACTACCGCGTGGGCACCTCCGAGTGATTTTATAATTAAATCTTTTGTTCGTCCCTTAATGGAGACTTTGCAGGGCCGCATTAAGACCGCCACTTGTCCTATTTGACCAACTTCTTGAAGCCATTATGGAACCTTGCAAATTAATCTATTGGATGAGCTTGGGGTATCCTTTCATGTTATATGTGTAAACTGGTTCCGCGTTTTAGTGGAATAAACCTGGATCCTGGATAAGGTGGTCGTAGTGGAGAAAAATATCACTGGATTTTTCCGACAAAGTGTTTTTAACATCATACAAAGCTATCGATTCGTTGAGGGCACGACTTAACTAAATCTATACATATAATTAAACTGTAGACGAGGTGAATTCTGTACATTGAATATTTTTCACGCAATAGAAGCCAAAAACATAGACTAAATTTTTTGCCGTCCCTTTATTTATCTCATGATAGATAATAGGTGTTGACTTAGGTAAATTAGTTAGGTCGTGATTTTTGCAACTACGAATTGCTACCACTACTGGCTTCCACAGACTGGAACATAAAACACTTTTGTTATTAGTTTAGCGGCAGAAATATCCTGAATACGATCCTGCTTACTTGTTTACCCAAGACTATCAAATTATGAGAGAAGCAGGAAGCTTCCACTAATAACGCGAAATGTAATTTAGTTCCGTCATATTATGCATCTTTAAAACATTTACTACATGCAAAAAAGAGCCCATTTCTGTTTTGAGGAATACTTAGTTACGCAAAACGTGAGAATATACGTGGCATCACATCATTTTGCCAACCTGAGCTACCGCAAACTTATTCCATATAAAGTGGATTGATCAAAAAGCTAAAATTCAAAGTTATTATGATATTGAAGGAAAAGTAGTGACCGAGAATTTTGTCTAGGTTTTGCTAGGCCTGCTGTGTGAACTCAATGATATGGTAGAGCAGTCGAGCGTTATTTCGAGGACGCAGGTTCAAATCTTATCTACGTCAAAAAATCTGGTTTCTTTCAACTCATATTATAAAGAATCATCATCAAAAGAACTAAATGAATTAGAAGCAAATATCCAAGGTTTAAAAGCGTGGAAGCTAATAATCAATAAACTGCATCCATTGGACAGAATGTTTGCAGTTCAGTTGAGCGGCACGACACGTACTGACCGAGCGCGTCACTCCAGCAGGCCTACCTAATGGTAACCTAAATGCATAAGGTCACAATACAATTCAAAATTGAATGCCGATATGGCCAAAAGTGGTCACTTTTAGCATGATTGACATTCAAAGCCTAGATTACTACCTATTAAAATGTTAATTGTGAACTTATGGATTACACTATGAAGTATCAATAGCGAGTGCGCAAAACGTAAAATATTCATGAAAATGTTTTTATTTGGGATAAAATAAATTTATTACACTTGTATAGGCAGCACTGGAGCTCGGCAAACCATCTTAAACATGTAGTATTTACCCATTTTACAGGATGGTTGCGGCGTGGGGCACAGAAAATCTTAATCCTTTGCTGCTGTTCCTAACAGGATCAATCTGGTTTTTTTTTCTCACTAGTTATTTCGCATGATGGTCTCGTCAAAGCCTCTGTAAGGGGTACACGGTTCGTCGCGCCGGTGGGGTACAGTAAAACTATTGCACGCCGTGTGCGTCGCAGCGTGGGGCACAAAGAAACATATTGCCTTTGCTGTTGTAACAGTATCATTCAGTTATTTTTATTTTATCACTTAATTATCATCTATCACTAGTTATTTTTATGATGGTCTCGTCAAAGCGTCCCTAGCAGGGGTACACGGTTCGTCGCGCCCGTGGGGTACAATAAAACTGTTACGCGCCGTATGCGTTGCAGCGTGGGGTACAGAGAAAGGTATTGCCTTTGCTGTTGTAACAGAATCAGTCAGTTTTTTATTACTTCAGTCCACTACTGGATGGGCTTTCCTTTCCCATTTTGAGATACCCCTATTGCAGCAGTTTTTTGTCATTTGAGTATTTATATTATATTAATTTTCCAGGGAATGCTGTCTGGCCGTTTCCTGTACGTAACCTTTGAATTTTATGATATGACACTCGTTGGAAGAAACTCGGTGATATTATCGACACGCACAATTACATCATCATTAGTAGACGATGCAGGTGCCAGATATAGTTATTAGTAAGGAACAGCTTCGTTTGTTCAGTCAAAGAAACTTAGCACACTAAACACGGAAACACGGAACTAAACACGGAAATTCAACACAGAAAAGAAAAAAAATACTTCCCCTAACAAAATTTAAGAAAATAGGTCGCGATTTGTCTTAATTTCCTGAAATATTTCTTCCTGAAAGTTGTGAAGTTTCGTTGACTGAAAAACTCCTACCAGTTTGCGGGAAGCTGCACCACGCACTTTATTGCGCTCGGAGAGACCGTATTATGAATTTCCCGTGCTTTTGCCTAGTTCACAGAAGCGGCCATCGAATCGACCTTTTGTGGATGAAAACGTAGCCCTCTTGACATTCCCGCGAGCTCAAATGGATATTGGAATAGTTTCAGCCGGCACTCGCATTTTCATCCTTATTTGTCACCACGTCCAGGTATAGTAAGTCAGAACCTTTTGTCAGTCTGTCAGTGATACCGATCGTATGTCTGCATAATGGTACTTTTAAAAACACCGAAATAAAATTGATTTTAAAAGTACAAAGTTTTCTTAAAAAATGTTAAATTTAAAATGTTACTAAGTTTTATAAGTTTAAATTTTTCTTTTAGTGCCGTCGATTCTCGCGACATCATTCTACCAATTTTTAATAATCAATTCCAATTCTTAGATAGCGTTGACATAAGAACGAGACAGCAAATAACCACATGACTTTATATACGATGCTCTCTTATTTTACGTCATTTAAGTGCAGTCTTACGTCAGATTAGGAATGTCAAAGTCATGTGTTTATTTGCTATCCTGTTCTTATGTCAAAGTTGAGAAAGTGACAACGCTATCTTAAAATTAGTTAAGGAATGGTGCTTCCAGAATTGGCGCCAGTAGTGTGGTGTGATATAGCTACTTTTTATATGAGTGATAGAAAAGTAATATACCCACCCAAGTATAAGTAACTTTCCAAAAATTACGAAGCTTTCGAAAAACGGCGAAAATTTCTCCTCTTACGAAAATCCCTCAAAAATGGTTGGTTGAGTTATTTCGGGTAACTTTAGTGTGGGAAGTCGTTTCGTTCATTAGACGAGATCACCGAGATGAGGACGAAGTTGTGCGATTTGTCCCTCAAGGATGTATCTACTTACCAAAGATTTAAAGTTGTAAAAAACAAGTCACTATAGTATTTCCAACTGATGTCTGTTAAACGAAGATCTTGTTTCTAAAGTTTTAGTTATTGTTATTAGATATGAAATAGTAGTTTTAGTAATTTCAATAATTTGCCAACATTTAAAATTTATTTTTGAAATGTGTTTTTGAATAAAAAGTGATGAAACTTTATTTACCTTTATTCTAAAAGTCAGTTGGAAATACTATAGCGTATGTGTTTTCCCGTGGAAATGAAGGTTTTTCCGCGGTAATAAGTACTAGGTACTTACTTATGTTTCTTTTATACTAGGACCTTAACTTTATGTGTACCAAGTCTTTTATAATTTAGACGATGGGCTGACAATTAGCGATACACATTTTGATCTAAATTGCTCTCAATGTTTGTCAGACGTGGCGAAAACGCAAAGGCGTTTACTAAAAGAGTAAGAGTTTTACGCTTTGCCTACCCCTTAGGGGAGGAAATGAGTGAGTGAGGAATAAAGGAGTGAGTTTAGGTATGTAAAAAGCTTTTCATACCCCGGTGATCAGTGATCGATTCGCATCATATAAACGCACTGGCTTCTACACAACCTCATCTAGTTTACCTATATCATTGGTATCTTTAAAGCCGAAACACGCACGTAAAGTTTACACGGTTCACCACTCCGGCTTGTAATCGCCTTATTTAAGGTAGTTTAAGGTCAAATTACTTGTGTGGAAGTAGCTAAATATGTATTCTTTCTTATGTACCTACTCTAGATTCGGATTTGAACTGCCTCCGTCCGTTGTTGGTCTAGTGGTCTGAGTCATGGGAGGTCCCGGGTTCGATTCCCGGCGGGGGATAATGACTTTGTGTTGTTGTTTCTACTTTTGTTAGTACATTGCAGGCTGATCATCTGATTGTCCGATGGGCTTGTAAATAGTCGGTCGTGCGCCTGATATCTCTCTGGTCGTGTCAGTCAATCTGTCCCATCAGAAGAGATTGAAGGAATAGACAGTGAATTTAAATATGTGTTGCTAAAAACTATTCCCGCGCAGTTGGCTGATTTGGGAGATTGACCGCTATCACGAAAAATCGGTTAGGAGTACTACTCTAGATTAAATACCTTTTCGTGGTTAGATTGATATTCTCCAACTGGTATTCTAAAATCTGACTTAAGTTGATTTAAGAGAAGATAAGATTTCGCATTTACAACATTCATGTTTATGAATATTCAAAATAAATTAATTTGTAAGTATAAGCACTTTTAGGCTCGTATTTATAAAGCGATCTCAACACTGAGAGCAATATTAAGTATGGATGTGACAGATCGTTTTGTACTGAAGTGACATTTCTGATACGAACTCAAACTCTTTGTCACTCTTGAGTGCTGATTATAAATACGGGCCTTAGCTTTGCCCCCCGTTAATATACAGCAAGTTTTATTGTTGTTTGATATTCAACAGATAAGCTGAATGAAGAAACACTTAATTGATACATTTTATGAGTGGTAGGGTTTTATGGAAAACCTGCCAGCTGGTCTGCTAAATTATCTATTATTTTTGTCACTTTTTAAAATTATTATTTATATTAAATAAACAGTCGGGTCTGTAATAAGTTTGTCCCGATATCAACCCACATTTTAATTTAACCCTTTACGGCATACGAGTCCAAATATGATCACAATTTTTTTATTAGCGATTCTCACTCAGTAAAGGTAACTAAAAACAGACTACTAATAAAAAAAAAAGTGTTTTTAATCTTTTTATTCTCATACATAATATAAGATGGTAACTAAGAGCAGCAACACACCTGCGGAAGGTTCGGTCGAGCGAGCCGGACCATCGGTCGAGTTCACATTACCCTTAACACTCTGCATGGTTACCACTAACACTCTGTATTACCATAACTCTTTACCTTATTATAGCGTCATATATTATTCATCGTCATACAGCGCGCCGAATAAGAATCCGCTTAAAAACGACTGTTCGGTCGGCGTATTGGTATGTCGTATACGACCGAAGGTTCGGCCGCCGAAGGTTCGCAGGTGTGTTGCTGCCCTAACGCATATAAGCCCATCTGATCCATTAATCTAAAATGTTAGATTTAATTTAATTTTGCACGAATTTTAAATTAAAAATCTGCCTTTCGTTTTAAAGTTTATTTTTTGCATATTCTTTTGTCAAGTTAAGTACTAAAAAAACTTTTAATAAGATTTGTTCAGACCATAAAAAAACCTTCGAGTTTTTATAGTCTACTTGTCGCATTTACAAGGGCAGGTGACGGGGACGTAAAATAGGTACTTGATTTTGAAGTGCGCATTAATCTTGTATGAAGTCTTTAGGGTAGAAGAGATTATGAAATACTTTTAAATATTTCATGCATCAAGGTATTCAAGGTGCCTGTGTAGCCGACAGATGGCGCCACATCAAGAAACACAAGTTCTGAAACACGGTATCGAAGTTTTTAGTTTCCAAGATTCTTGATTATGACAGGATAATAATTAACTGCTTCCGTGGTCTAGCTGTCTGAGCCGTGGGCTTTTAACCCAGAGGTCTTACGTTCGATTCCCGGTGGGGGACCAAGACAGCTTCCCGCGAAACTGTCCCTTACACTTCCCTATTTTAAAACTAAACTAAGACTTGAAAAAAAAAAACGCGTATAGTTTAGTAGTTTATCGATGCGACCTTTTTCGTGACATTTTCCTGTTAGAAAGCATGTGACACCTGAGGCCTATCAGCTATCGAAACAAACTGAGCCTCTGAGGACTGATCGGTAAGTAGAGGGAAACAGTATGACCCTTAGTACCCTAATTTACCCTTCCGACTGAGGATGCTATTTCGGAAAATTGTTTATTGAAGAATGTTTCATAAAACTACAATTCTACCTGAATTACAACTAATTTACAATTCCTTTGCATTGCTGCGTTAGAATAGTCAACCCATCAATTTTCTGCACGTGTTACTAATAATGGTGACAATAAACAATAAACTATAGAATAAATCTAGGAAAAGAGCAAATTTTTCTTCTTATGGTCGTGTGGGTTTCGAGTCGATCGACCCGATGAACCCTGGTGTCAGAGTTTTTAAACCGCCTAATAGCACAGCTAGCTAAAAGGCCTCTGACATGGTTTGTACAACGACTAGGTACTATCAAAGACAGCGACTGAGATCGACGGTTTAACGTGCCCTCAAACGAACGGAATCTTTTCCCCACTTTTGGGAATCGAACCCATGACCTCCGGATCGGGAGCCCATGGCTTAGATCACAAGACCTCGGAGGCAGTGAAATGGAAAAATAAATGATGGAAATGATATGAGATACGATTCTGTGACGGTATGGGCTATAGGTTTACATTGTCCACCTTGGGTTGGGCAACAGCTTCATAGGTTTTCTTCAGTGATGGCTTCTCAACGAATTGCTGGCTGCATAAGTTACGATCACTCTCTTTGTCTTGTCTGGTAGAGATCGCTCTAAGCGATAAGGTCGCCGGTGACGATAGAACGAGCTTATAGGTAGTTAGGTAAACGTGAAAGGAAGGGGCATTCTGACTCGTGTATTTTTGTTTCTACACGCGTAGTTTATGGTAGTCAGAAGTGTAATCAGAGAAGGTGCTTCAACTATTTTCTCGTTTATTTTGCGTAATGAACGAAATATTACTTCTTCGGCATAAAAAGGGAATTTATTATCGATATATTATTCATTAATGTTTCATTTTCTTGGTTATGAGATAGTTAAGGCCGTATTTATCTTGCCATTATGAAGGTAACTTGCTAATACTACTTTGTCTATATTTAAGGCTCCCCGCCAATAAAGAGCGAGACGAGATAATCAAAATACATTATTTAGACAAGGAATTATAAAATATTTTCTTTTTGTAATACATTCCTGAAAAATAGAACGATGATCATGAATAATTTTATTGATCAAATATTTATTTAACTTTATGAATAAAAATTTTTGCCCGATAAAAAATACGCACAATTAAATAGTAAGTAAAGAGGAAGTGAAAATGTCTACCTAAATAGTAGGTATTCAACCCTTATTTCCGGTCTCATTCAATGATTTGTATAAATTCTACTGAAAGGGCAACTTTGGAGTCAATAGCCTTTTTATAAGTAGAAAAAGTCGGCTAAAGTGTTGTCAACCATGGCTTAAAAGAGGCTAAAAATTTAATTTCGAAAAATTGTATGATCGAAAAAAAAAAAAAACATTTCTATGAGGTTATTTTTTTGTCAAAATGGTTCAGTTTCGCTGGCTGAGCGTAATATATATTTTTTTATTTGAGACGATTTTTGCAGGTAGAGTAAGTACAATTATCTTCTTTTTATCAAATTGTAATAGAAAGTTCAAGAAGCAAAGTAGGTATCATCTTTTGAAAATTGTTTAAAGTAATTAAAAATGGTGATGGTTGCCAACGGTTGGGAGGAGAAAAGCTATCATAATCAAGTTAAATGCTTCCGTAGAGTTTACAAAACAACGTAACTTAGTTATAAACCAATCCCACGTTCAAAGTTTCGTTTATTTATATTGACGGGCAAGCAGATCCCGAACGCGCGGAGAAGCGTTTTCAGTATGTTCGACACTGCGTGTGTTCCATACAAACCGGGCGTACGAAGTCGCGGGCACAGCTAGTTGATAATAAACTTATAATGCTTAATGAATTATAGATTTCAAAATTAAATAAATTTCTATTATTTTAGATAAATAATAAATACCATACTTATATCAAACTAGGTATTAGGCTCAAGCGTAGAAATTACCCAGGTCTTCTGTCCTGTATGATATGTTCCAGCTTAATCGTGTGACTTCTGGAAAACTTTATTCTTTTAACACAATACCTATTATAAGTTCCCTATACATATACTGATTGGTCTGTCTTTACTCGAGTAGTAATGCAACTTGGACAATCTATACCTTTTCAGCTAGTCAACTATGAAATGTGACAGTTTGGTAAGGTATTTGCAATATCTGGTTTACAATAGTCCTTTGCCTGTTCAAATCTAGTGTTAAACTCCATGTTCTGAGAATAGCGGATTTGTTTGAAACTTTCACAAAAGATGGGTCAGATCAGATTGCTACCGGTCTAACTTTGATAGTAGATTTTGAGGTTTATTACTAATGATCCTGCCCCTGCAGCGCCGCTATTTTCAAATATTTGTGATCATCTTGCGACTATCAGAAGTCCAAAGTTTCATGGATCTATCTGATGGCTTGTTTACATGGTACCAGTGTTAATTTTAAGTTACCTTTCAATTTGAATCAAAATAGGTCTATTGACTGTACTGTCAATTCACGGTATCATATCTTTAAACAGCGTCGTGTTTCGTCATCAAATTTCGAAACAGCAGATTACAACTTTGTCACAAACATAATATAGTTTGCTGATTCTAAAATTAATTTTCTTTTAAGTTGTAAACAAAAAGTAATTTATGGGCCGCAAAACACATTGATGTCGATTTGCAGCATTGAATTGAAGAATAGATGCATTTTAAGATCTCAAAATGTAAGTATAAAATAAAACTGCATTTTCGATACCCGTAATATTTTATTTCATCCATATCGTCGACATTTTAAGTAACAACCAACTAATTAAATATTGGGTATCCAAAGTACATACACTTTCGATAAATTCACTTTTAGCCTAAGTACTATTATATTCAATCTATACATGTATTTATGTATGTATGTAGAGTGGAAAGGTATACAAAAGTGTCAGCTAAAGTTTAAATTGACATAACATTTAGGTCATTGAAGGGCCCAGCCTATGTAATTGTAAAATGTTTATAATATAAGTTTTTTGCCTTTCCCCTAAATGTAATGATGAGATTAGATAAAGGAGGTTGTGTTGAAATGTGAAGAACGTACAGTAGCGAATGATAAACTTGTTAAAATTGTGTCTATGCCGTTGTAACTAGAAAAAACATAAGTTACATTTTGTAACTTTTAGTAAAGGAGCGAGAAAAAGTGTTCTTTAGCAAAAAGTATTGCTGTTTTTAGCTATTAGTTAAGTTTCTATTATCATTTGATTAGATTCCCTTAAGGCAACCTGAGCCCCAGTGGAAGCCTTTAGGCTGGCTGTTTTCCGAATTGTTTTCAAGAAAATCAAGTAAAAAAAAAAGAGAAAATTTTGCATACATACCTTTGCATACATTTTCATGCGTTCGTTGTCTTAGTGTAATTATAATTATTAATTAAGAATATTTTAAATAAAATCTATTTATTTTCTGACTTGTAAATTAGAAATTGGATGCCAGGAATGCAATGTCAAAGACTTAGCCGTAAAGAAATCTAAATTTAATCTAAAATTATTCCTAGAATTTAAGATAAGTTTATAATGTTATTTAAGCTCCCTCTCAACTATGTTTGCTGTACCCTAGCAGGGTGTCTTTGTATTACATACACAACTTTGTATTCTACATTGATATATGCAATAAAGAACTTGAACTTGAACTTGAAATAAGACACCCCTGTCTCGCTCAAAAACACCTTTTGAGACGTAATTAGGTAGGTACTTGAAATAGACCTTCGTGATATTAATTTGTATTGTAATATAATACATGTCATTGTTTTAATAACTCTTAAATAATTACATAAAAGTAGAGTGAAAGATGCTTTCTTTGTTTACCTTTTTACAACTACCTACGAGGTAGTCTGAAATGGTTTTTTCTATAACTTAGTTGCAGAAGTTGTATACACAATTCTGTATCAAATAAACTTGTCTAAAATAAGTAGGACTAGTAGATAATATAAATATATGAGCATCTGAATAATACCTATAAAAGACCATCTATATGCATGGCTGCCGACTCCATATTTAGATACAGGTGATGTGACTCATAATTTTAAATATTTTTTAAATAAATAAATATTTTTTAAGGTATGCATGGACTTGTGAGTCCGACTGTACATTACCTACTGTAAGTTCTTCGCATTTTATTTATAGAGAAATAAAGGACCAATAAAATTCTAATACATATTGACTATAATTAGAATAAATTTTAGTCTTTTACCTCTTATATTAATCAAACATATATATTTTTAAGTGGAAAATAAATATTTCATTAAAAACAGTGAGTTAAACATTTATTTTAAACAACGATTTAAACTACTTTTTATGTTAATACAGAGAGTAACGCTATGGACAACGTATTTTTTTATTTAAATTATTTACAATAATAATAATCTTCGAACAACAACTTCTCAAAACCTTTCCGAAATTGAAAATCAAAGACTGTATTTTTTTTTTACTTTTTAGGACAGAAGACAATTTCTTTTTTATATCACAGTACCGTAACGCTAATATAAATAGATGTATGTAAATAAATGTACAGTAAGTAAATAAAGCACCTATATGATGTATGTATACTAACTGAGTAGAAACTATAGGTACTCGAGTATTAACCTAGAGGAACTTAGTTTAGTCCACATTCCTGAGTAGTTCGTCCGTTGATAGCATTCCGTCCTAAAACAAACAAACAAACAAACAGTATTAATATTTTTATAAATAATATTATTTGATCATAAAATATCGAATTAGGGTCAATTTAAACCGAGAAACAAAGCGACGCGACGCTGCGCGCACTTTTCGAGAGAGCTTTAACAATGGTATCGATTAGTATGCGCACAAAAACACTAAATCTTGACCAAAATGATCACCTGTCATTGTCTATCCTGAGAGAACAGAAAGGGACGGCAACAATTTTGGTTAAGATTTAGTTAAGTCATGCTCTCCACGAATCAATAGCAATATAAAACTTTATTTACTATGCAAAAAGTCGCGTCCCGGTGTGACCGACCAAAAAATAATTTACAAATAAGTTAAGTCAATCTTGTTTTATGTATTCTTACCTGATTGAGGTCAATGAACTTCCGCACAACCGACCGCGCGAAGTCGGGGTTGTTGAGCATCTCGTTGACAAACCAGTCCGTGGGAATACTGTTGACAAAAACGTACATTTATTATTTTTAACCATACCTACCTTACAGTCAAGTATAGCCTATTTTAATAGTGTCAAAGTAATAGGTCGCACACATGGTCACATCACATGGAGCATTTGACAGCTCTCAACCAATGTAGTAAAAAAAAATCGTTTGTCGTTTCATTAGCTCGCGCGATAATGAATATACCGCATCTATCTGTCAAAGTCCCATACAATTGGACAGATAGATAGTACATGTGATAAAATGTACCGTAAAATAAAAATTTATGGCAAAAAGGCTATTGCAGCCATAATGAGGCTGCTTGTTTCGGAGGCAGGTAGACGTTTAAAATAGTAGTTTATCCGCGAAATGTCCAAAGGGACATTTGCGAATTCGGCGGTTGAGCGTAACATAATTAGGTATGTATATAGATTTGGATTAACTAATATTTTAAATTTTAGCAGTAGGTACAGAAAAAGAATCCATCCCTGGTATGCATGGTAACTAAGGCCCGTAATTATAATCAGCCCTCAAGAGTGACAGTGAGTTCGCATCAGAAACGTCATTCCAGTACAAAGTCACCTGTCAAATCCGCACTTAATATTGCTTTCAATCTTGAGATCGCTTTATAAATACGAGCCTAAGAGTTCAGAATCCCAAAAGTAATCGTACCGTAGGATCTTATGACCAGTTCGTATTTAATTTCTGAACTAACCGTTATAGCATTGGAATAAACTGGAACTATTTACGCTACCCGCATAGTTGGAAGGGCGAGCTAAAATAAAAACTGAGTTTAAGTGGAAAGTATGAAGTTGTGAAAACAGAAAACAGCATTGCGACAGAGTTTGCAAGAAGCTCCTAGAATACTGGTTAATTAGAATTCTATGAACTTTTATAAAGATGCATTTTAACGGGTTCTTACCATTATACAGGGTGTAAAAAAAAGTACTAAGTTCCTTCAGACTACATGTTTTACTGATGATACCAAACAACTTTCCCAAAGCACAAAAATTTTAGCTCGAAAAAAATAATGCCTTGTCCATACAAAACTGAAAATAGCGGAAAGCGCATCTTTGTATGGAAAATGCAATTTTTTTTTCAGTCTAAAATTTTTATGCTTTGGGAAAGTTGTTTGGTATCATCAGTAGAACATGTGGTTTAAAGGAACGTAGTACTTTTTTTTACACCCTGTATAATTGATTTAATAAATCAAATATTTGTTAGAGTCTGGTCTAAGCCACTGGATCGAATATGCGAATAAAAAGTTAACGCTATAAGTAAACTAGTATCTTGATGTCAAACGAGCTTATAAAAATAGGACCATTGAATCATGTCAAAAATAAATACGTTATTATTATAATTTAATGAATACAAATTAAAAATGGCCTGAAGAATGTAGATGCCGATGGCCCTTATTAAAATTAATGAATTAATGGATCACATTTCCCTAAAAGCAATGTCTGTCTGCTTCTGAGAAGCCTCTGATTTAGTTGATATTCGAGTCCAATCTCGTCTACCACGGCTACGAGCTACGGCGTAGCTATTGTAGCAACTTAACTTGCTACGAGGAAATATAGAGGTTCGTAGGCTGATTGAGGCCAAGATGTTACTAAAGATACTATTTGTTAATATACAGTGACGTTTTTATCCCTAATGGGGTAGGCAGATCGTAAAACGACAAACAAAAGGCGCTTTTTCAATTTCAAAAAAATATTAATTCGATTATTTGTCTTTACTCGCACATCTCTTTCTTCCATATATTTTTGCTCTTTATCCTTTACTATATCTATATTTTAAGATACCTAACCTAAGCTACATTTTCTATAAAAACTGGTACTTATACTAAATTGTTGACTAACCTTGTCTTTGATAGTGAATCATTTAAAAATAATACCATATAAGTATTGTACGGATATTGTATTATGTTTGACATTTTGCTCATACCTATATTATCAAGCATTATCTATTCTTGAGTTATATCAAGTTACCCTCCTCTATTGTTTAAATATAGACAAGTTCAGAAATAGCCATTACGTGAGTAGAAAATGTTTTGCAATACCGGGTGTAAGGGACAGCGTACCAGAAACAGATAGGGCTTGTTCAGTCAACGAAACTGAACAACTTTTTTTCAGGAAATGAAATCAAAATGGATTTTCCATACAAATTGTCTGATCAAGGTGGTAATTTTGTATGGGAAAGTCAATTTTTTTTAATTTCCTGAAAGAATTTCCTGGTGAAATATATTCAGTTTCGTTGACTGAGCAACCCCTATCAGTTGATTCGATTCAACACCCGGTAAATTTTGCCACACACATTCCATGAAACTAGTTTGAAAACTCAATCGAAACTGTTTTTGATTTGGTGCATTTAAAGTTTTAGATTGCATCTGTTTTAAAGTACGTATTTTAATGGAGGTTTACATTCTAACATAAGTAGGCAGGTAGAATATTAAAGTGATGTAATATAATTTAACTCTGTAAAATTTGGGATGGTAGCTGCGACTACTACGACTACTTCTGTGCTGGACTGGGAGCGATAGAAAAACATGGAATGTGCCAGCTGCATCTCCTACCGGGCATGCTGTAAAAACCAGCTAAGGTTTCAGTATTTTAATTTAGGCAATAGGCTGAGAACCTGTCACTGAAGCAATATACAGATCTATCTGGAATAACCCTCAAAACTTGTCAGACGTGGCGGAATGTCTTTTGTTTAGGTTGTTTTTGCTCTGCCTACCCCATTAGCGATAAAGGTGTGATTATATATATGTATGTATAGGTATGTATAATATTATTCATTAGGGTGGTAAAAATATGTTCTTATATAAAGTGGGCAATATTGGTATATAACCCTAACCCATTTAGTGACACAAAGCATATAATTATAATACTACCTATATATTTAATATCCGAAACCCAATATCATAATAATGATACTTTTAATGTTTATATAATAGTGGTTTCAAATAATCGATTAGCGATAAATTTTTATGTTATGCTAATTATAGTGTGGATGTGTAGTACGATAATGCATGTTCAACAAACTGTATTTTCAGATATAATTACGCCTATATCTAAGCTATAGCAACAAGGCTTAACAAGAATGCTAATCTAGGATTGGGTTTGGTTTCCCTTCTGGGTTGCGGAGGTCAGATGGCAGTCGCTCAGTGTAAAAACCAGTACCCTCGTTCAATCCCCTAGATTAGGTAGCCGCCCCGTGAAATACGGGAAAAAGGCTAGGAAGAGAATACTCTGTATACTTTACATTACACCCACAAATAACTACCTAAAGCCGAACTAAAGTACCTATGTAGTATTCAGATTCAGGTAAAGAAGGCGCGGGGCTTAAGCCATAAAATTAAATCAAGTTAAATCAGGCTCAACAGCTCCAGCCGATCATGGTATTAGCTGTGAAAAGTGTGAGGATTTATGTGCAATCCGTTTGCGATATCAGACAGACAGTCTATAGAATTGTAAGGATTACGCAGGGTCTTATATTTTAAAATACTGTAGATTTAAAAATGCGTTTTGGACATCTAAATTTTCATCAGACCTTCGATGTCGTCGGTGTAGTTACCTATTTAAATTTAAATAATATGTCTGTCTACTTAAGAGTATAAAATATCCCTTTCATGTCATAAACATTTTAGGTTTTAATTTTTGATTTATATTTATTATCATAACTTTTAACATGTAGAGAAATATAAATGCTAGCAAAATAATTTCATTTTAAAATGACACTGGTTCGCTTTTTTATAGGACCCTTTGTGAGCAGGTAAAATATGAAAAATAACCTTGTTATTTCTGAAAAATTACTGCTATTTGAGAGGTAATCCGTTAACCTGACCTAACGTGTAGTTCATTTTATTTTCAAAGCCCATTTTGAATCGAAATAGGCAACGATATTATATGTTGAAATAGGTATAATAAAATACATGTCTCTTTCAAGTGTAGAAATAATTCAATTAGTTTTCGCGGCGAAGGCGTTTAAGCTCTACCTATACCTACCCCCCCGTAAGGGCTAAAGGCGGGACTTTATGTATGTGACGGTTTTTGGGTCAGGTTGTTTTTTTTTTTATTTAATTACAAAAGAAAGTACATCAGAATTTAATTATTAATAATAACAACATAATAATAGATTTAAACAGAAAAAGTATCGTAAAAGACGTTCTTAGGCTCGTATTTATAAAGCGATCTCAGGATTGAGAGCAATATTAACTATGGATTTGACAGGTTGTTTTGTACTGAAATGACATTTCTGATACGAACTTAAATTCGCTGCCAGTCTCAAGTGCTGATTATCAATACGGGCCTTAGTGGTTGTTTCTGTGTATGTCCATGGCACCCCGATACAAGAAATCCTAGCTATGAGTGTGATCGTGTTTTTTTTTACATTCTACAAATTACCTTTCCAGCTTTCCGTCGCCCTCCAGCACTTTGCCCTCAGGAGCCTCCAGCAGCGTCCAGAAGTTGTCCAGGCCCAGTTCTGCATCATATCAAACACATAAGATCAATATTCATACACAATATCATCATTTAGGAGCCTTCGTATGTGTCTGTTTGAAAACTTCGATAATTAAAAAAAATTGTTCCGAGTATGATTAATAAGTATGTTCCAAATATGATGATATGAAAAAAAAGATAGTTTTTCATTATCTGCAAAACCACTTTGAAATAAGTACAGCATGATTGCAACATTTATTTTTTTGTTTTTCTACAATTTGACTACGTTATTTATAATCGATAGATAATGGTCCTCATTTTTTTTTGTTGCAATATATTGAAATTAATACCAATTTGTAGTAATTTCATGTTTGACATAAACTTTGCCTACAATTCATTGTAGGTAATAGATATGGGATACAAGAAACTAGGTAACCTTGTTTTATAATGACAGTTATTAACTGAAACCGAGGAAAATAACCTCAGATATGGACCTTATTATCCTAGCTATTATACCAAAGTTATCTATCAGTTGTTCAACAGACACTACAGGTCGACAACGGTTTAAATGAACATGATCGGGGGCGCAGAATTGTATGGAAATCCGTAGAAAATGGGTTTTGTGACATATTGCTGCAGATTCTGTTGCAGACATAACATAACTTATTTTAGTTTTGTCTTGTCACTTTCTACAATTTTAAGTAAATAGGGACAGAAATATAACAACTAATTATAATTATATCAAAGTGAAGTTTAATGCGTAAAATAAAACGACACCATTTTTTGATTTTGCATACCATCTTATTTAAGGTGAGTAACGTCACTTTGACAGGATTATAACCAGCTGTAGAGTTCTGTCTCTATTTCATTCAAATTTTAGAAAGTGACAGAACTATACAAACAAGTTAAGATGTGTCTACATCAGAATCACCGCCGTTGTTTTATTTCCTTTTATTCGCCACATTCATTAAAACCTTTGTGGACTGTATACGAAGGCTCCAATCTCGCGCCACAGTCTATTCTTGGGCGAGCACAGACATGACAATACAAAAGAGTCTCAATTACTACTACTGGCATGATTAGTGGCTATTCACACTGGCAGGCACACCTGTTGATTATTACGGCTGCAAAACGGTTGATAAATCAATCGTTCTTGAGTTGATTAATCAATCGATAGACAAACTTTGAAGTGTGAGGTTGATTATTTATTAGTGAAGCGAGGTGAAAAAATTGTGCGGCGATCGCTTCGTATAAGTATCGTATATTTCGTATCAAATAAACGTTGAAGAGTTATAACAAAATGTGCTCTCCAATACTCTTCATATTACCCAACTAGATTATTCCTAATTTTTTGTGTAAAAAACGCGATTTTGTTTTTTTTTTCCTCAAAGTTTGTAAATCGATTTTAAAGCAAGTCTCGTTTATCTATACTATTTTTATCTCACAACTAACGCTCGGCCATACTTGTGGTTGTGTGTACAGACACGTGAGCTTGTGTGTGTTGCTACAGGTTTACTATGACGAGCTCACGCACACTAAGAAAATGCAGAGTGTAGGGTACATTTACACACACAAGTGTTGCAAACGGGCAGTCGTGAGATAAAAATACTATAACCGCCGCGGTTGCCGCTACCAGTGTGAATAGGCTCACAGACCCGACAGTTGCAGTAAGTATATGGGCGTCCAGTCACAATGGTGGTTTTATCTCTCGGCGGCACATGAATTACGTATAATAAGCTGGTTTCTTTTCTGGAGCATTAGTTTTGTTTTGCGCCAAATAAGAAGTTATCTCTTAAAAAGATGCAGCCAAGTTTCTGGAAGTGTCCTTGTACTTAAAAGAAATTCAGTTTTGGGCTCGAAAATTAATAATTTGAATAAGTATAAATGCTGTATCTTTCTAAAATTCACTTCTAAGAGATGTAAATGCAAAGTCTCTTCAACATGAATAGTATAACACGCGTCAGATTTCATACGAAAGTCAAAGCTTTGATCAAACCAGCATTTGTCACAAACGAACGAAGCCAAACTTTTACAATTAAGATGTTCGTTCGTCTTACAAATGCTGCACATTAGATGGTTCTTTGAACCAAACTTGTCACTTATTTCATATTGGATATTATATTACATCATGATAAGTATAGCCTTGCTATTTAAAAACTCACTCACTTTGCTGTCAAAGTGACGTTAGAAGCCTAAAATACGTATATTTAGAGATTTTAAGCTTCATACGTCAATTACACAGCCAATTAGTCAGCTAGATAATTAAAAGATCTGTGATAGAAGTAATTTTCTTAAATAAGCAGAAAATGGACACCATATAAGTAAAAAAAAAAAACTGGCTTTGACAATCATCGTATAAAGTCTACAGCGCGCGGTATCACAACTCTGCTAAACAACGTTAGCGACAATAAAAGCTCCGTGTAAGCTTTCACCGAGCTCCGTATCAAAGCTCAGGTCTTCGTATCAAATAGCCCAGTCGACGAGAAGGTTGACCCTGCTAAATCCTTCATCGCTGAAAATATGGAGACCTAGAAAACTGTCGAAACAACGGATTCACACTACAATCCAGTAGTAGATTTTTGCGACTACTGAATCTCATTTTTAAATTTTACATATTTTTATTTATTACTCTGGAAAACTTCAGCGACGCAGGAATTTAACAAGGTCCCCCGTACAAATGTTTCCTTATTGACTGGAGTAAGCTCACATCTTAGTATGACAGACGGCAATTTGTAAGCGAAAATTGGCGAAATAACACAAAATGTTGACCACAAGTCGTCGATTTTGTAGTACCTAATGAGGTATATGAAGTGAGAATGACAATAAAAAAAGTTATTAGGTATGTTTTGTATTGGAGATTGTGCAATAAAATGATGTGAAATAGAGGTAACTCTGTAATGTTTTGTCTTATGAAGGATTTCTCATATAATGAATATAAAAAGATAAAGTTTTTATTCCCTAAAGTTCATGTTTTATATGTAAGTAGAACCTTAACATTACTTAAATCTAGTTGTAGGTATTCTAAACGACTTGTTGCCTTATTTATTACAAGCCTTAATATACTACTTAATGTAAATGTTCTTAGAGTACACTTGTCAGCATGGTGTATGCACAGTATAATATATGAGTCTGACGTACGTAGCCAGAACGTAAGACTATTGAATTATACTGTGGTGTAAGTAAGCAAAGTAATTTTAATTGCTCTATCTAGTATTTTGTACGTGTAAGCTTTATTAATTAGAAAGAGGCAGACATGTTTTGTTACAATACAACTTATAGTATACTTCCTATTAATGTTATACAACCATATTCATAAAATAATTTAATCTGACAGGAAAGGGACACACCCATATGCTTCAAAATTAATTTGACTTAGGTATGTCTCTTTCATAAAACTGGTAACGAAAACTGAAGATATTAGAACTTTTTTAATGACATTCAAGAACCTAAATAATATTGGAAATAACAAATCTAAAATTTCATCCGCCGACAGGATTTGAACCCGCGTCTTTGGAAAACCGGCCTAGCAGATCCCGCTCCTACGCGCGGAGAAGCGTTTTCAATATGTTCGACACTGCGTGTTTTCCATACAAACTGGGGTACTTACTAAATGTTACAACCTATTCAATTAATCTAGATAACAATAAGAATTCAATTTCCTGCCTATACACTAAGTCAGGTCACGTGATTATTTTTATGTCTATTAAGTATGGTTGGTTTGAAAATGGTCCCTTTAATCTCAATACAACAAAAAGCCCATGTTTTCAAAAATTAATAACATATCTGCCTCCTTCAAATTATCGTGTAAGCGCATTTTAAGCATTGTAAAGTTGCGTGTTATACAGGGTGTTAATTTATCACCGGTCTGTTGTGTTTACCGTCAAGTTTATTCCCTAGGTACAGATATTCGGTCAATACGAATAGTTTTTCCGTGTTTGCATAGTTTCGGGGAAAATTCGTTCAAGTACGAAGGTCACGTTATAAAACTCCCAAAAGTCCTAAGTAAATGAATTTGATAGATATCTGTGACATCATCATCAAAGATATTACTACTACTTAGAATGAGCACTAAAAGTGTGTAACAAGTACAATTTTTAAACTCTTTAAATACGGGGTGTAGTGACAGCTTCCCGCAAACTTACAGTTTACTTACCTACAGTTAGGGTTTTTCAGTCAACCAACGTAACTGAACAACTATCACCCATTTTTTACGGAAAAGAAAATAAATTATTTCCAATACAAATTATCTGATTGAAATGGTCTTTTTGAATTGATTAGTAACAAAAAAAACAATTTCTACTGAAAGTTAATATAAATAAGTATAAAATTTTCTTCCATGCTGGACTGGGAGTGATAGAAAAACATAGAATGTGCCAGCTGCATCTCCTCCCGGGCATGCTGTAAAAACCAGCTAAGGGATTCGAGGGTTTTAATGTATTGCAATTTAGGCGATGGGCTGACAACCTGTCACTAAAGCAATACATGTGTATTGACCATCTGAAATAACCCTCAAAACTTGTCAGACGTGGCGGAACGACCTTTCGGTCGTTTTCGCTCTGCCTACCCCATTAGGGACAAAGGCGTGATTTATGTATGTATGTATGTAAAATTTGAGCAACCACAACCACTATCAGTTTGCGGTAAGCTGTCCCTAACACCCGGTATTCAACTAATTTAAAAAAATTAAATGTATCATTAAATTAAAATTGAAGTGTGTGAAATAATAGATCCCCTCTATTTCCAGTGATGATCCTTCAGATATTAAATCAATAGGAAATCTCTTTCAAAACAAGAGTCTATTTGCCCTATAACGTGACCAAAATACGTGAACAAACGCAAGACAAACAATAATCCGTTTCGTCACGGCTTTGTCCCCAAATTGGATAACTATAAACGACCAATGGGGTCGATTCCGGCAAACTCATTTCTTATCTTATTTAAAATAAACCCTGTCAGTCATGAAAGAGATAAAAAATAAACATGTGATTTTGACAGTGCTTTTTAGAAGACACCATAGATAGAGCATACTCTCTAATCTAGCCTACTATTCACGAATGTGCAGTGCCAAGTTAAACCTTTCTAAGTTTTCATGGCACCAAGTATAGATGTAAAGGTATAATTAATAAATAATCTTGCATCGCGCTGTCTTTATTGTACATATAATTTCTTTTATTTGTCAAAGATGAGAAAGTGACAGAGCTAATTTTAAACTAGTTAGGAAATAAATATGCCAGAATCGAGACCAATAGCTGGTATTTATTCGTCCCGCAATCTCGTTCTATCTACCTTCCTCTGACTCCATATTTCTTTTGCCGTAACCACGGGCGATAAGGACTTTCGAGTTTGGTTTGAAACCCCCTCGCCTCACTCTGTTTTCTTCGTCTGAAGAGTGCCAATTCATGTTATTATAGGAATCCGTTTGTAAACAGAGATATCTTTATAAGAAAATTGAATCGACGCCCACTGTGTGGTATGTCGGTCATCGGCTTAAATTCTATATTTGTGTGTGAATGATGTGTATGTTTCGGCTTTTCAACTTTTATGTGTATTTTTTAGACTGGTTCATGTCTATTTATAAGGAAATCTCTGTACATTATTAATTTTGAATACCGATACATATAATTTGTTTATACCACACGCTGTTATTTTGAATATATATTTTACCTCCTATTATTCTATTAATTACAACAACTCTATGCTCCGCTGCAGTACGACGTAAATTTACGAAACCATGTATGTATTGTACTGTACAGCCGCTGTCAATAAGTACGTCATATGTAATTTTTGTCAGATTCCCGTCAGAAGTACTGACATTTGTATCCAAAAAATCAAGTTACATTATTAGGATCCCATATTTTATTTTTCTAACCTCCTGTCACGCGTAGTAAAAAAATCTAATGCACTTCATTTGGTACAATACCTATATTGAAACTCGTTCGCGTTTTATGTCCCCGTCCTAGATCGTCAACTATTATGGAAGTGGTCACCCCCAACTAATCAACTAAGTACTAACAACTAGCATAAGTAATTGAGCTCATTGCATTTTAATTCTATTTGTATTCAAAACAACTGTATCTGTCACATTTTTCAATTTGTATGATTACTACTTGATCTACTTTAAGTATTTTTATTTTTTATTAAAATAACACAGATATTTGAATCATTTTTAAAAATTTTGATTTTTACTCTTTTGCCATACATGAAACCTATATTCAATTGAAATTGTTTGTTTTAAAAGATACTTGATATAATGATTTTTTTGTAGGTAATACATAAATGAAAAAAGTATTTATCAGTATTTAACGTAAGTAAAGCTTTTAGGTTAAGCATAGTATTAATTTTGATATTTAAGGCCTGCTATTGCTCAATTATTTTCAGCTGAAGCATCACATAATTGCAAGCTAGTTCTAATGTACCTTCTTTATTCTTTCCATTTCTTTTGCCAAACCCTCGGCTAGTCATTAAGGATGTTCTAGGTCGAAACACCATGTTTTTCATTGGCTCAAGGAAATCATCTGACAGCAAAGAATTAAAAAATTATAACTTCAATTTAGCACAAAGATATTTCTAAATCTAGCACAAATATGAGCTTCCACGCGTACAGCCAAAAAATTACTCCATTCATCTAAGTTAAGTAATTCAGCCGACTTTGAGCCACTAAAAGTCCTCTGCTGGACAAAATACCCCCAATTCGGGGGTAAGTCCATGTGAGTTAAACTAAATGTTAGATCTTGCAACACTGTTTGTGAAAATAGCCCTTAATCTGGTTCACACGAACAATATTGCGTTTTCTGGCATTCTATCCGCGGCTAACTTTGAAAGGCATTTTTGAATCTGGTTTACAAAAATTACTATTTTTTATTATTCATTACACTTTTAACAACAGTTTTTTGTTAGTAAGCTGAAGCAGTATATTTAAGTTTAAGTGGTCAATTTTACCTTCGTCGGGGATTCTCTCATCGACCCGCTTACCGAACCTCTGTCCAACCAGCACGGACGTCTTTGGTTCAAATACCAGACTTCTTATGTCCCTGAGTCCGTCTGTGGTCGAGCGAAGAAATAGGATTGACAATGACTGTAACTTATACAGGGTGTAACAGAAAGGGTAAATGCGCTTTGAAGGCTGTGAATCTGCTTATTAAACTGAACAACTTTTTCTATGGAACATAGGTAGAAAGAGGAAAAAAAATTACCACTCACACAAAATGCATCAGCTGAGAGCACATTAAGTATGGGAAGCCCAATTTTTTTTTCGTATTTTGACCGTTGTTTGATATTTCTTGGGAAAGTTGTTCAATTTAATGGGCAGATTCAAATCCTTCACAGTGCACTCACCCATTCTGATAAACGTTGTATAATTTAAAATTGTTTTCTGTGGCTTGTAATTTTTTTTATTACTCGAGGTTTGCATAAGTGGTTCTACGTTTTAATTGATATCGGTTGATCAATTAATTTTATTAGTACACAAATTAAAATACAATCAACTATGTAAGATAATAAGATACAGGACATTTATTATTTTACCTACTATAAATTACTTTATTTATAAAAAAAGCATGGACGGTAAGTATCAAAATGAAAAGTTTTTTCTACAATTTTACCATCTGCATATTTAAATTTAAAAGCATATCATGTAGGTTACTACTTAAAACTCACAACTGCTTAGATTTTTGCCTACAAAATATACAATGGTTTCACAATACGTTACGTAATATCATCCTAAAGGAAGGGCTGATTATCTACTCTACATTACTCAACAATAACCTACTTTCAAAAAGCGGAAATGAGCGGAAGCGCGCCTCCCTTCCTTATTAAGCCAATTTTGGTCGCCATTTTTATTTGCTTTTCGGAATCTTTTCTCGACGCCTATTGGTGAATACGATTTCCTACTTTTTAAAAAGCTTAGGCGTTCTATTTTCAAATACAAGCCAGTTTTTTCATCTACCGTAGGCTCGTATTGCATTTTACCTTCACCTAAAATATCTGGGTCTCTTTTGCCAAAACCCCCGGCTGTCATCATGGAGGTCTTGGGTTTGAAAACGCGTCGTCGGATCGGTGTGGAGTATCCTTCCTGATCTGAGTGTAATGGAGTGAGGGTAGTGTTAGGTATATATCATATCTATCAAATATCTTTTATCCAAATTAATGACAGATATACTTATTTTATTACACAGTAAACATTGTGGTACTTGAAGGGCGCGAAAAGCAATCATCTCAGAGAGTGGATATCGAACTTGGATATAAAATACTTGACAGTGTAATTTAGTTTCCTATATGTGCATTCATAAATCAAATGTGTCACACCACGTATTTTTTTTTAACTCATCGGTTTCGTCAAATTATTTTGCCAAATAAAGCCGTAACACTTTTCGCACGGCCTAAGTTTCAATTCCTAAAAACTTGCTCACACTAAACCAAGAAAAGTGATGGTCTGAATATCCAAGTGCCACTTGGAGCCAAGTAACGAATGCACAAGCGTTTCTTTGTCACGTACATAAAGCTGAACACTTTACACGAGTGTTCGCGTCAAAACTGTACGGTGAGCGTGTGTGAAATTCACAAAGAGATGTGCCATATGGAACAAAAAACATGATCACACCTTTGCAGCCCGGCCCCAATGGTATACCTTTATCTCACGACTGCCACTCGGCCATACTTGTGGTTGCGCGTACGCAGGCACGCGCCTTTGTGTGCGTTACTTTTTATAGGTAGTATTACAAACTCACGCATATTAAGACACACAAGTGTCGCAAAGCTGCAATCGCAAGATAAGAAAAACTATACGCATTTACGCACGCTTTCTTGATTAGGTGTACCAAAATGAAAAAAAAAATGTATTAAATTTTAAAAAGATAACCAATCATAACATAATTAAGTATGTTCGTAATACTTATGTCTCTTTATAAATTTACACTATTATTTGGGTTAAGACTTGGTCATACAACGGTAACTATATCTAGCCTTCCTTTATACACAGAATAGAAATAACCACTAATTCCTAATTCCCAAATAGATATTCAAATTCATCATTGAAATATCTGCTTAACCAGGAATCGAACCCGGGACCCTTAGCCAGGCTGTGCGAGTTTTCAGAATTGTAAATGGATATGAACCTTTGATTGATTGGGCTGATATGTGAACTATTGTGCCTTGGGTGAATATAAATGTGATTGATCTGACAGTGCTATTGCTTCGCAAAGGGCACGATTTAACTAAACTTCTTGACTTGACTAAGATTTAGTTCAGGCCTGCCCTCTACGAATCGATAGCACGTCAAATCAATCACATATATTCACCCAAAGTGTCGCTTGTGGACGGAATTTACAGTGTTGAGTAGATAATAGATGAACACTTAATACACTGGTGTTTAATGTTTAAGTATCAATAACATGTTTCAAATGTTTCCAAAATATGTAGGAGCTGTTAAAAAATATATGGCTAGAAATTTATAAATTAAGATGTTTACTTACATGTGAGGTTTGGAGAACATGTACTAATACTTTTAATATAATATTAATCTGTTACCACCCAAATTAAATAATTTGCAATGAAAATATGTCATTTTACCTGTGCGAATTTCACGTATGTTTAGTTACTGTATAATTTTGTGTACTCGACTAGTAAAGTAAAATTTTGTTATATATAATTTTCAGTTCTTATATTTTAACATCAAATATGTAAGGTGAACCTCAAAGCAGTGACACTTAAATTTGACATAAGATAATAGATAAACCATATGCCATAGTAAATAATAACGGCGGTATATATGTATTATTTTATTTGCATAATACTGTCACTGATTTGCGTTTGACCCTACATACACAAACACCAGTCTTAGGGTGCTTTAAAATGTTAATAGGTTTATATTCTACACATTTGGTAACATCATTATAACACAATTACATTGCTATTTGACAGTCGAGCTGTATATAGTAAGTAGCTCGGATTCATTGTTTCTACAATAATACTTCTGTATTGAAACAGTAAAACTTATTAACACAAGCGAAATTCAGTCTAATTGAATGTAAGAACCATTTTTTGAATACAAAGTCTAAAATAAGAAATTAGAGCTGAAGACCAACTTTAAGTAATAAAGATGCACCGAGAGGAAGAGAAAAAATTATGGGGTCTGTAAAATGTTTTGGTCACTTGTATTAAAAGGTTTTACCGTCTCTTTATTTTTCTGTCGGAACAAGCGACTAAATAACATCGTCGTAAGATTTTTCGTGGATGCATTCACTCCACGTTTTCCTGAAACTGTAAATGTCCACCCCGGAACCCTTGCTAACTCGTTTACCAACAAAACCTGAGTGATTGATAAAATTAGATTTATCACTACAAATTGGCAAAGTGTACAAATTGGCCGAAAAAGTACAAGTCACTAAAATAATACTTTATAACGTGATTGAATTATTTAGTGAATAACTAAGTAAATGAGTATAGCATATTAGTGAACTTTACACATAATTATTATAATTATAGGCTATTTTTATACCATATATTTGTTAAATAATTATACTGGTAAACATAGTGTTGCTATTCAAATTCATAGCAAATAATTTATCCTAGAAATTGGATCATTTATTTATAACATTAGTTTGACCTATGTTTTTGTAGAGCTAGTTACACTTTAAAAGCATAAAACATAAATTTAACACTATATTTTTAGTTCCCACGTCCCACGCTAATCACTGTATGGAGGTAACTGAGTTAGCAAGCATTCCTTGGCTGAACTTATTCCAGCCACTCGCCTAACACTTCCCTAACAAGGTTTCTTCAAGCACCTGAAAAGCTCACACTTTACCTTCACCCGCCGTGAGGTTCCATTTTCAAATGGATTTTGTTTCTTAACCAGCCAGTATGTTTCACTGGTCTAGTTATTAAACAGGTTATAAAAAACAGTGGAAGTTGACAGATAATGGTAACACCAACGAAACAGCGATAGGTTTTACTCGTCAAATATTTTCATGTTCTTCACATTTTTTTTGTTTTGAATGTCCATTCCGTGAGTGTATCCATTGACTGAACATTCACACTGTTTTATTTTTCTAACCTGTAAAATAATACGTAGAAGCAACATGTTTTTTTCGTCAGTTTGATTTTTCAGCAACACATTCATCCGACTTCTATTCACAAGTCGGATATCGAATTATTACTTTTTTTATACCTTCGAATTCTTCCAGCGTTCTTTTTCCGAAATCTCTCGCTACTCCAACGGTCGGGCTTTTAAAGGTGGGCGTGCCACGATTGGCGCGCTCCGATGAGGAAGATTGGTGACCAACATCGCCTTAACAAATGTTTATAAAACTCATTATGGAATGCTGTGAAATATTATTTTATAAATGTCTCAGAACCGCTTATCTTAGTGATATTTTGAGTCAAGAAAGAATTGATAATTATTTAGAATACCTTCTTGCATCCTTTATTTATGATTTTTCATAGGTGTACCTACCTTTATTTTTAAGTATCGTATACTTTTGTGTCTATTTACTTTAATTTCCTTAAGTCGAACTTTTGGTTTATTTTCTAATTAATTAATGACTGGTATCATTAATTTAATTACAGTTAAGTGCAGTTGCCTACGTCAATTTTGTGTCAATATGTCTATAACAGCAACATGTGGTGTCAAATGAGATATTGGGTACGAACCCATTTCTATTACAATGTTATTTGAATATTAATTTGATGTATCAATCAATTTTAATATTATTATATTTAGAATGCTATCGCTTGAATATGCGTCGACATTTATGGCAGCATTTTATATTTCTAACTAGAATAATATTGCATTGATAATTTTATAGACAATTCTGTTATTTTAGTATCTAGCTGATGATAATGGCGACACGTTTTTCATATCGCGTAACGCTGTTATTACTAACAAAAATATTGTTCATACGCGCGAAATGTTCACATTATAATACGAGTACACAATGAAAGCGTGTCATACTATGTTTACCCATAATACAGAATAAACATAATACTTACAGCAAAGTGGCGTATTCAAAGTATTTTACAAGGAACAATGTTGTGACTAGAGTTTGATATTTTTAGTTTTTTTTTTTTTTCAATTCGCGATTGGTTTGCTCTTGACACTCGTCTACACTAAGGCGCATGGCATACAGGAAGAGTCGAGGCTTTTGACAGATTTTCTATAGTTTACGTCACCGCGTCAACTGCAGCTGCTTTGAAACAGCGCTGCACGTAAATTTCTATAGAAAATCTGTTCGCGTACGCCTCAAAGCCGCGCCGCTATGACTTTTCCTGTTTGACATGCCCCTTAGATCACAATAGCACTGGGAATTCCACACATTGGCAAAACACTGCAAGTTGCTTGCTCGGTGCCTAACAATAGCAGTAAGTCCTACGCCTAAATCGACTTTTACATTGGGCATTTCGGCAAAGATGTGTAGTTTTTTCCCAGGAATAACCGCGCGAGTGGGGACATTCGCCACAGACTATTGAACTGCGCATCTGTTGAACTGCCCTGCATGTCCCGACAGTTGCACTGTGGATGGAGGACCTCAACAATCCCACAGCCCATGCCGTCAGAGTGGCGGAGTTCTGGTCCCTAAGAACTTGAGTTTGCTTCGATCGATAAGAAGAAGAAAGAAGCTATAGAAGAAGCTAAAGAAGCTTCGTTACGAAAAGAAGATAAATTCAAACTGCACTTCAACAACGGTGATATACGAATTTAAAATGTCCACCCATATTTAGACGTATTTAATGTCAACGACAAAAAAGGAAATCTCCATATTTAATATTTTGATCAAAACTTCCCTTAAAGTTGGAGAGTTGCACAACTTATTTGAATTTCAATATTCGTGGGGCCCTTTGGGGAAATTCTTACAGAATCACACGGGCCATTACCTTGATGTAAAATATGATGGGTATGATGGATTGGCTATTGATAACTTCATGTCTCACGTCTCCTTGGCAAATGTGCTGCATTCCTCACATACAGAGAATATTTGAAAAAATAAAAAGGAGTCGAGGGTGTATAGGTATTGTAATTTATTCGATGGGCCAACAACCTGTCACTATTAGCGATACACCTTAGGATTGCCCTCAATACTTGTCAGACGTGGCGAACACGCCTATTTAACTTGTGTTTAACGCCCTGCCTATCCCGTAAGTGATAAAGGTCCCTTACTTATCGTTAGTAAAAATACCGAGTGAAAATATAATTTCATTGTTTCAACTTTTTGTTACCACAGCCCTGTTAATAAGGATACTCAGACTGAATTATAAAATATACTGTCTCATTAGATGTAAATACATACTGTCTACATTCATACGCCATAACTGCCTTTCAAACTCACGCATAACTTGGAGTTTAAAATGTAGAAGAAAACGTTTTTTATGGCCCGTATTTATAATCAGCTCTCAAGAGTGACAGCGAGTTTGAGTTATTTTTATTTATTAAAAGTTATCATACAGAGTTACAAATAGCTAAAGGTTACATTACGGCGCCTCACTAACCTCAATTAGGTTTTTACGGACACCGTTATTCAAATCCGTAGGTACTTAAAAATGCTCTCAATCTTGAGATCGCTTTATAAATACGAGCCTATGTGCCAAAAACTCAGCATTTTCAAGTCATCAGCTAATTCTGTCATTGACTCATTTTCAATAATCTCTGACCTCGACTAGAGTCAAGAGCAAATCCGCAAATATCAAATCAAATTAAATCATGAAACGGTATTGAACCATACGAGCAACCAGAATATTCGTATCGAAAGAGCTCTCACGTTCAAATTCACTTATAAGATAAAAGGAAAGCAATGGAATTTGAAATAAAATAAAAGAGTGTTCCATAAGTGCTCCATAGGAATGTTCTACTCTCTAGTAGAAGTCTCGCATATTTTTCAATCGTATCGGTTGTTTTTGATAGTCTCTATATCCCTTATACATACATACATAAAATCACGCCTTTATCCCTAATGGGGTAGGCAGAGTGTCAACAATCTAAACAAAGGTCGTTACGCCACGTCTGACAAGTTTTGAGGATTATTAGAGATGATTATGTATAGGTATATTGCTATAGTGACGGGTTGACAGCCCATCGCCTAAATTGCCATACACTGAAACCCTCGAATCCCTTTGCTGGTTTTTACAGCATGCCCGGGAGGAGATGCAGCTGGCACATTCTATGTTTTTCTATCACTCCCAGTCCAGCATGAAAGTATCCATATCCCTTATCATATATAGATATACTCGAAACCCACACGGCAAGAATAAGAAGATATATAGAATAGAGGGATCGTTTTTATTATTTTAATGAGTGCAATTCTGATTAAATCTCTTGATTACCGGGGGTACATTCGTGCACGTTTCCCTAGCGCAAGATTAGGGCAAGTTTCCACGATGACAGTTGATAAAACCGCGTTTTAAAGGACCTGCCAGGGGAAATTTTATTTTTTATATTATTTTAATTTTTTAGGAAAACTAACAGTTACAAACGTGTGCATGAATGGGGGCTTTACGCGAGCTGTCAGATCAAAAATCGCTCTAACGGTCTTTAGTGAAACGGCCACGAACGCACCCCTGGAATGGAATCGAGACTACAACCACCGGATTAAAATCCCTGAAACTCACAACTTTGAGACCACAAAGGCAATTTCCAAACATAAAATCTCTTTACCTAACACCTGTAGCACCAGTCGTAGCTCGATCGTAGTATAGTGCTACGAAAGCGTAGCATTATTTATAAACTACGTAGCCTATGGCCTGCCCTGAAGATCCATCTCGACACCTCATGAATTCATAACTTTCTACAAACGGGTTTCGACCTAGATATGATTCTATGTCCTCTAGTGACAGAGACACAAACAGATGACTTCAGAATAGGTTGAATAAATAGGGTCTTCGACCAGTACTAATTCTATGTGACGTCACAATTATGCTGCTTGCGTTTTATTTATCAAATTCAAACTAACTATTTTATCAAAATTTCCAAATTCTGAAATTCATACGCAAAATCTACTTTGTAGGCGGCCACAGTGCATTCTTTTAACATTTATAGAACAAGTTGTAGCTCGTAGAAAATGCTCCGAAAGCGTAGGTAACTTTTTACTGTTTAGTTTTTAATACTGTCCGATTATGATTAATTTGACAGAAATTTGCGCTCTCAAAGCAACTAGTATCTACCCACTGATTCTATGGAATTTAAACTTTTAGACGAAAAACAAGACATTCGTTTGAGTTCAAACCTAATGCGTCACAATACGCCACATTCTTTTGAAAATGGAGTTTTAATTTTATTGCAAACAAGCATGTGCATAGAAGTTTGATATCACGTAGATAACGGGCGACCCGGATGTTTTAAAATTTGGAAACTTGGACACGTGTTTCTACATAATGGCCACGATTCTGCGTAGACAAAATTTAACTAAAATAAAACCATACCCGTCATTTTTCGTTTTGAGCGAACAGAAAAGGATAGCGGCATTGGCAGCAGCTGATAGACAGATTTATTTTTATTCTGTCAGATTTAAAAATCTATGGATAGTTACGACAAGTTGAGTCGTGATGGGTCCCGACTAAAATCTTTTGAAATTTTTGAATTACTAGTTCTATGTGACAGGATCTGTCATCCTTTTCTGTCCGCTTGAGACGGAAAATGAATGGTTTGGTTAGGAATGGTTTTATTTTAGTTAAATCTTGTTTACGCCGAATCGTGGCCACTGTCGTATATATGCTAGGGTTTATCCGCAGGCCATACGTTTTGAATTGATTTTGAAGGGGGCGCACAATGTTGTTGTTAAATTGGATTTATGGACTGAATCGCCAGATTATTTGCTAGATAGATGTTTCTGTGCTTTGGAGAGCACGTGAAACCGTTGGAAGAGTCAAATGCAATGCCATGAAATATTTCTACTGTTAGGCGGATTATTAATTAAAATTGACACTACGGTTTAATATTTTTTTGTGTTTATACTTGAATACTTTTCTGATAATCATCAGGAGCGCCACCATTTTATTAACATGAAGATAGACCACCGTCCACCGTTGGAAGATATGAGCCAAGAGATTTCGGAAGGTCACGTTACTCCTAGTTGGTACTGAAAATCTTGCTGAGCTAAGAAATTGTACTTACAAAAAATATAAAAATAATGTAGTCAAAATGTGCGTAGGCTGAAATATAAATAAAATGCAATAAACATTAATTATGTAAATTTCAACAAAAAGTGAAAACCTTGTAGAAATTTATTTTGTTCTGAATATTATTTTTTGTCTCTTTTTTTATTTGGTTAGCTTTTTACAACATTATCATATATTTACATGAAATTTTTAACCAAAATTCTTACTTTTATTGTATTTTGTACACAAATACCGATTACCTAAAAATTTACATCTTTCGTAATGATCACCAGCTGACGTGGTCAATTTATTACAAAATAAGGGCCCGTATTCTGCTATTTTGACAACGTCAGATTTTTAAGAATTGTGCGCCTTATGGCTATCCGGCGAATTTTGCGCGGTTTTGGGCGTAGTACATTCCACTTTTGGTTACAAAATTTATATTCGCGATGTATAGAGCCAGCAGTGTAGGAAGATTCTTACGCGATTCTTAAAAAGACAAAACAATCTCGTATATTATGGCCATATTTTGGTTAAAATTCGAGTCTAATCGTTTATACTGTCTCTTTCAGTTTTCATGACAACAGTGGAATAAACAATATTTCTTTTCGAAGAACTAGTAGTCTTGTGTAATTTTGCTCATATAGTTCACTCAAAAAGGCTTGATTAGAGATGACGATAAGTTTACTGTCGGAAGTCGTGGCGTTTTGGTATCAGACTTCATAAAATTAAAAACAAGCTTTTTCATTAGTAATAGATAGATAGATGGTCACACTACACGCTAGAAATGGGGATCTAATAAAAAAGTTTACTTATAGGTAGATAAACCACGTACCAGTATCTTTCTCTGAGGGTTTTAAATTTTGTATTATTTTAATTTTGCCGACTCGGTTCATTTTATAATAACAATATCAACACAAAATACCCATAAAATCAACTTCAAATATTTCGCAAAAATTATCATTGCTTTTACCTATAGGTACATGTTATAAAATTCTTTGTCCTGAATGACTGACTGACTGACTGACTGACGGATCAACGCACAGCCTAAAGCACTGATTGTAGAAACCTGAAACTTGAAGGGAGTTTAATTACTTCTGTTTGTATGACGACGTAGGAATCCGATAATCGGACAGTAAAATCGTTTCTTATAAAAAATTGCTACTTCATCGCTACTCGGCTACTCGCTATTGTCATATTTCCAATCTTCATTCATTATAATTTTCTATAGATGCTTTCATTAAAGGTTTTAATGTAATAAAGGTGAGTTCATATATAAAACCGTGAACTTTTTCATTTCGAGGAAAATATTAACTATTTCTATTTTAATGCATTTTATTTATATTTTTTACGGATGCTTAAAGTATATTTTAGAGGTTTTTGTACTCACATATAGTGTTATTTTATTAAGTAGGAATGCGCCGTTTTTCCAACCATATTTTCAATTACAGGGCTATTTTTTAGTCAGTACACAAACTGATAGGGGCTCAGACAATAAAATTAAACAAAGAAGAAAAAGTATGTTATACTTTGTGTCCTGATTTCTTGATGGAACTCCATGTTAATTTACCTATAATAAAACACTCATTTCACTAGTTCCACTGAATCATGAATATTATAATTTATATTTATTACTGAGACTTTGCTGTCCGTCCGTCTGTTACCAGGCTGTATCTCATGAACCGTGATAGGTAGAGAGTTTAAATTTTCGCAGTTAATGTATTTCTGTCGCCGCTTTAACAACAAATTCTAATAACAGAACAAAATAAATATTTAAGGGGGGCTTCCATACAACAAACGTGATATTCTGTCTGTTACCAGGCTATATCACATGAACCGTGATAGCAAGACAGTATTGATTTGCAACGATGATGTATTTTCTTTTGCTGCTACAACAAATAAGTACTAAAAACAGAATAAAATAAATGTTTAAGGGGGGCTTGCGCATTTTGCCGTTTTTGTATAAATAATGGTACGAAACCCTTCATGCGAGTGCAACTTGCACTTGCCGATTTTCTTATTTTTATACCATTTTATACGTTTATTTCAGGCAAATATACTATACAATTTATGGCACTCTTTAAGTATAACAATTAAAACCCTTTTACTGTTTTAAAGGAAGCTTAGAGCACATTGTCATCATCAACATACCTACATATAAATATTTGTTCTCAACACTTATTTTTTGTGTAGTGTGTAGTTACTGTTGTGGTAAACTAACCCTAATAAATAACATAAGACTTTTTTTATTAAGAAGTATACCTCTTTTGAGTAAAAAAAATAAAATGCCATTGCTCTTGTCAATAATGACAATTATTTTGACAATGCAGAGTAGCTGAGTCATGGGCTGAGTATTTACGGGAAATGTTGATAAAATTTAAAATATTTTAGATGATTTAAGTTCCTGTTCTATCCAGTCCATCAAGTGCAACACCCAGGGGGCAATCCACCAGGCCCAGAACAGATGTGCCTGGAGAGCCTTGACCCGCAACGCTACTTTTGGTGGTCACGACCCTCAGACATGAGGAAACGATGAAGAAAAAGAAGAAGAATCAATAAGTGCTGTGTGTAAATTGCGTGCGGTTCACAAAATGCCCTAAAACACCTTGATCGTAAAGCAGAAATTGCATTGCAGAACTTTGTAGCAATACGAGACTATTTGGAGACTATCTTCTGCCTGTCTCCAAATACTTATTACCATGGAGAAATATAATATTATAATAATACATAGATTCGTATTGAAGAACGTATATTGACACATTGACAAAATGATAGAGAAAAGGAATGGACAGTATATAAAACGAGGTTGCAACATTCGTCCCTCCCTACATTTCTTCTATGAGCTACCTTGGCGGTATGACCAGGCGATGGCTCCGTCGGGGCGTCTGGAGATGTCAGAGCGTTACGATTACGAATTTCTGATTGTGAAGGTGCTGCGGCTGCTTCTGACATAGGGGTGACTACTGCTGGTGGTTGCAAGGCTGAACCCAGAACTGCTGATTCTACAGAAGTAGGTGTGGGCAGCGCAGGAGACATTGATGCAGCCATAAGCGGAGTGGATGTCGGTGTCTCTGGTCGCAAGTTCAAGCGAGGTCGGATGTGATCAGCATGACGACGCTTCTCTTCCCCATTTGGAGTAGTCACGACGTATGAGTATCGGTGTTTGCGAGTCAAGATTGTAGCTGACTGCCAGTTTTTCTCAGTTTTTCAGTTTTTTTCTTTAGGCGGGTGGTGTGTGGTGCTAATTTATTAAGAATTGGCAAATGTATAAAAATAATATAGAATTTAACTCCATAAATGATTTTTACTAAAGACAGTAGAGCTCCCTCAGTTCTGTACACTATACTTAACTGCCTCCGTGGTCTGAGCCATGGTCTCCCGAACCGGAGGTCCTAGGTTTGATTCCCAATTTATCACTTTTCGAGGTTCTCCCCTGTTTGGTTAGGACAATGCAGTTTGAATTTACCTGATTGTTGGACAAAAAACGGATTCCGTGCTTCAAAGGGCACTATTCGTGGAAGTCTAGGTTTAGCAGTGAGAAAATATGAAAAACATGCGAGGAAATTCCCATACAAATTGTACCAGAGTTGCGTTTTGGAAAACCTACTAGCGCCATCTGTTGAGTTTTAGCTTCTACACGGGAGTGCAAGTGCAACAGTGCAACCCGTATTTTTTTTATATTACGTAGTACAAGGAGTTCATATTCTTAGGTTTATGCTTATTGGGAGGGAGGGGAAAGTGAGGACAGGCAGGGAGAGGGATTATGTAGTACAAGGAGTTTATAGCTAGGTTTATTATATAGCTATTATTATTATTCTTAGGTTTATAGCTATTGGGAGGGATGGGGAAGAGAGGGCTGGGAGGGGCAGGGTAGTGAAGGCCGGGAGAGAGGGGGAAGTGAGGGCCGGGAGGGAGAGGGAAGTGAGAACTGGGAGGGATAAGTAAGTGATGGTCGAGAGGGAGGGAGAAGTGAGGGCCACGAGAGAGGGGGAAGTGAGGGCCGGGAGGGAGAGGGAAGTGAGGGCCGGGAGGGAGAGGTAATAGAGGGCTGGGAGCGAAAGGGAAGTGAGGGCCGGGAGGGAGAGGTAATTGAGGGCTGGGAGCGAAAGGGAAGTGAGGGCCGGGAGGGAGAGGTAATTGAGGGCTGGGATGGCTGAGGCTTTTAATATGACGAGTTTTAATGTATAGGTAGTCAGGATAGGTAGTAGTGAAGTACAACGGGTTATCTAGTAAACTATAGATGTTTATACCACAGAAGAGTAAATGGAGCTAGCGCGACTTCTCAAATCAGTGTGTTTATCTATGTAATGTAAATGTGACATAATAAAGAAGAGAGATCGTTCGTACGCTCATGATCGTATACATATTGAAGTAAGTTAACCCATATTAAAACCTTATTTACCATATACTTACTTATATAATGTGTCTATGATTATTATGAGAGCCTCAGATGAGAGCGCTCGAGCGTTGCTACAAGAACACTAGCGCCTTTTTGTAATTAAAATAGTAATTCCCCAAATGAACATATTATTTGAAACATCGACTGAAAAAATTATTCCTAATAATTATTTTTCACGAGTGAAATACTATCCTGCACT
>JARACY010002271.1:0-44768 GCA_029255725.1 Scrobipalpa atriplicella | reverse complement strand
ACATAACACATCGTAGCTACCCTACCCTCAATAAAAGCTTAAAGTCACGCCTCCTACTCTATTTTATCCAAAGCTGTCACGACACATCAAGTCCAGAAAGTGCTATAAAAAAGTTCCCGGAGCAACTTTTGATTTTGTTTGCTCTGCTGGAAAATTGACTCGCTTAGAGCTAAGCATCAACTAGTTTGTACACACCAAAATGATAGAACTTTGAGTTAATGTAACGAGCCGTAGAATATATGGTGACATTAAGTTAAGTATAAAATTTTCATTTTGAAGTATAAATTAGTTTAGTTCGTTTAATATAGTTTAATTTAAGTTTAGGTTTTTTGACTCGCCTCTATATGTTTTAATGGCTTTGCTCATATTCTGTTGGTTTGTCTGTATAGAAAACTAATAAGAGTTAATAAAAATTGTCACTACATATTCCTGTAATTTGTTACTTTTGTGTGGGTCGTTTATAGAATGCAATAAAATTGATTCAATTTGTTTTGTTTAAATAAAATTACAAAATGACAGCGTTCTTTTATGAAGTGAATAGCAGCGTTCCTGGACAGACCAGCCAACTGTATTTTTTGCTTTCTAGCAGTCTTTTTGCTTAATTTTTTTTAACTTGTTGTTTGTTGGAAGTCAAATCTTTTAAGTTTTTTGCTATCCTATCTTTCAAAGAAATTTTGTAGTCCATCTGCACAGATCCCTAAAAAACAATTATCACGTTAACGAGGGCCTAGCATGCTTGCAGGGCAAGATATGAGCCGATACTTAAACAAACGGCTGATCATCCGTTTTGCTGTCGTCCTGGTAATTGTGGTGATTGTCCGCCATTTGTTATGGTGTCATGGGGTACTTCATGGTGGTTTTGTTTTGGTTTGAAAAAAGAAAATAACTAGTTGATGTATTTTGCTGTCTTTCTACTTTATTGTGTCAAAACTACTATTACTATTCTGTGTCTGTACTGAAATGGTTTATCATGCAAAAATGTGTAGGTTTGTGGGTACTGATTTCGTCACTCGTAGAGTTTATTATTATTTTATTAAAGTTATCATACATTACAATCTAAAATTGCCCTCAACTTTTGTCAGTCGTGGCAAATGCGCCTTTTACAAGGCGTTTTTACGCTCTGCCTGGGACAACCCGTAAGGGACAAAGGCGAGACTTTTTGTATGTATTGGTTGATTTTCTATCTCTTTTTTATTTAATTCCTGAAAGGAATATTATCACAAACTTGGTTAAGAAATGTCATTATCATCACCTCCAGAGATTCATGTCCAAAATCGGACTAATTCGGATGATATGACATAATAACATTTTACTGACTTTAAAAGCAAACTTTGCCAATTCTTACCATTTTCAAATATTTCCTTTTGATTTTCTACCCACATCACTTATTCCTGTTATTAAATGTTACATACACAACAATGCTTTTAGTTCCACTTTAGCTTGTCAATTGGCCAAAAGCCAGAAAGAGTTGAGTACCATGAAGCTTGGTGTCCACCTAGTAGATGGTTTAACAAAATTTTAATTTCAGGTATATAGGTATATTGCTGTTAAAGGCACGTTTTATTTGCTCTTCCGAGCGTAGTTTGGTATTAGCTGCATTCATAATGCCCAGATAAAAATATCAGAAATTACCTACTACCGTATGCATGTATCATAATCTTTTTAATGTGAGATCTTTCTGCTTTCTTCTACTATTAACAGGCTCCTTTTTATTGACTCTCACTCTGTCACGTTCGATTGGACTACATACTCTGTGGGTCTGGATGTTGTTTGTGGTATTTTCTTTGCAAAGTCCAATATTTTTTCTAACATGAAATAAATCAACCTTTGACTTTTCTTCCGGTGGACAAACACCTTAAGACGCCTGTAGGAATTGTAGGCATGTCGTTTTATATCAATTTCGCTGACAGCAGCAACTTTATACAATTTTTCACGCTTTTTGTTTTATGGTCCATTTAATTTATTAACTCCATGTGGACTAATGAGGTTTTGAGAACTTTTGGCATTACTTATGTGAGGTTTACGTAATGGAAGTGATAGAAAAACATAGAATGTGCCAGCTGCATCTCCCCCCGGGCATGTTGTAAAAACCAGCTAAGGGATTCGAGGGTTGCAGTGTATTGCAATTTAGGCGATGGGCTGACAACCTATCACTACAGCATATACGTAATCATCTGTAATAACCATCAAAACTCGTCAGACGTGGTGGAACGACCTTTTTAGGTCGTTTTGCTCTGTCTACCCCATTAGGGATAAAGGCGTGATTTTGTGTGTGTGTGTGTGTGTGTGTGTGTGTGTGTCTGAGCGCGATCATTCAGAAGCCAAAGAACTGGTATTCTGTGGGAATACAGAACCGAAGATTAGACTGTTGCTAGCCAAGACTTTCTTGTTTTTAAATTATCCTCCATTCTTTTTAAGAAAATCGATTATTTTGAAAAGGTTCTTTGTGATGCAAATTCTGCCGGTAGTCAAACAAGAACCATCTTATTTCCGGACGACCATTTTTATTTTATTAACATTTTATGTAGTTCGGGGAAAGGTCATGCGAGGTCAAGATACGATCATAAGAGCTTTAGTTGTTTCCTACTCTGTCATGGAAAATGAAGTTGCCTTTGTTTAAAAGATTTCTGATACATCAGACAATCTGCCTTAGGTCCCACGGCAGGTAAATAAAATTTTGTTCTACTAGTGTGGAAGCATCTGTCGGGTTAAAGTGGAGTTAAATTACCATCAGGAATGTAGTTTTATGCCGTAATTTTTATAGTTGGTTTAAATAAAAAAAAATCTTATATTTTTTTTTATGATGTCTAAATGTTTCTTATTATTTCTTTTTATTTCATCTCTACCAACTCCCGATCACTATGTCAAATTATTATGTTTGTCCAACTATCTCGATCAATCATAGTTTTTCGGGGATAAGTTTGTAGTCCAAATAACTAGATGGTAATTGAATATTGATGGATAGCGCTAGGACAACTTCCTGGTCTCATTTTAGTTTTGTGGTCGAATAATAATAATTATAATAAATGGTACGATAGCTTAGTGGGTAGTGGAATTACTACTATGCTCAAAATCGAAGGTTCGATCTGTGCATAACACAAATATGGATTTTCTGAGGTTTGCATGGAAACGTAGGAAAAATCCAAACAAATAAAACTTTAAAACATTAATGGGTGTGAAAAAATTCACCCATCAAGTCATTTCACTTTCCCCAAAGAAACAATAGATTGGACCTTACAAAAAAATTACTCTTGCACTGGCGCCATTTTGTACCTATGGGATGACCATATTTTTTATATTTCGACCTATGTTGGTCAGGATCATGTTCTTAAATTTTGCCGGGCAATTTTTTACATGTTTTATTTGTAAATAAGTACAAAATTGCACGCCATAAAGTGCACGACTGGTGGTAATGCCAGTACGGTAACAGAGGTTAGGCGTGCAGCTTAAGTTTATGATCAGAATATAGTTCTGGTATTTCACAGCCCAAAGGCAAGCCACCTGTTGGTAAATAGTTGCCATCAATTTGCCTGTAAGATCTTGCGAGGAGCATGCAAGTGCTGAAAATCACTAGCTGGAAGTTTGAATCTTCATACAAGTTTACTACCTTACCTTACAATAATGTGAAATCACGCCTCTATTATCTTGAGTAACAGGCAATACGATAACTGTTAAACAATAGTCGTTTTCTTCGCATTTGACTTTAAGGGGATATGTATCTATCTATATAGGTAATTCTCGGTGCATAGGTTGTTAACGTGTGTTGTTAGCCCATCGTCGCCTAAAGTACAATTACAATCAAACACTTCGTTCCCCTTACGGGTAAGACTAAGTTTAGGAAGCGAAGAAGCAGAAATAGTATGCTAAGTATATGTTTTATCGCTCTCTTTGAAGATTTGATTTTTGCTTTGCAATTTTTCCTGGAACGTCTAACAAGTAACAGCTTCAGTGACTAGGTAATGCGCTTAATGACCGTGCTCAGTCAGCTGATGGTGAGCTAGATCGTGTGGAAACTATCCACTGCCCATTACTAGACGAGGGGAAACTGTTGAACCGGGGGGTTGGCAGGGTTTCAGCGGCTCAATAAAGGCGGTTTTCGCCACATCCGTTGAGTAGAAGGAATTTCAAATGGAGTTAAGTATGTTGTGTTAAACACCGATTGTAACCCAACATGCTAGTTAATGGGAGATGGTACTTAGGGTATAGTTATGGTCGCGGTATATCCTTGCGGAGACTATTCCCACTTAAGTGATTCGGATTCAAAGTGCATCAGCTGATAGCGCATTTTGTATGGGTGGTATAATAAATTTTTCGTCTTTCGACCTTGTGTTCCTTTGGAACAGTTTTTCAGTTTCATGGACAGAACAATGTCTTTCAGGATGCATATACCCTTTCTGTTACACGATGTATAGGGGATAGACCCCTGACCAACTCACCAACTCTCGTCGTTATAATATAGGCGTAGCTATGTGTATACCTCTCAAAACATCACACTTCATCAACCGTACGTTCGTAATACGTGACCCGTGCTATTGAACGTATCGCCAGGTGTCCGGAGGGTCGCGGATTCGATTTCCGCCGTCGCCGGTCCACTGTCAATTCTGCCTCAATTTTAGGTACCTACCTATATAGCTAACTATTAATATACCTAAGTACTGCATGTGTGAGTAAGAGGCAAGTAATCAAGCATTTATTGATTTTTGAATAGTATCAATTCAATATTCCTGGAAATAACATCAGTGTCATCGGTAAATATTCCTGGAAAAATACACAAATTATTTAGTGCCATCGGCTCCAGAGTTAGCAAAACTGTGTTTATTATTCTTTTTGGGGTTGGCTAAGCGGCAACAAGTTAGAAAAGCAAAACCTTTTTCGAATTAGTGGGGATTTTTAAATTTTATGTATTGCTGTAGTGACGGGTTGTCAGCTCACCGCATAAATTACAATACACCAAAACCAAATAACAACAAAATAACTGAAAGCCATCAAATCCATTAAAGCTATTAAAATAAAATAATGGACACGAAACAATCAAAATATCAGTTGTCTAGTCTATTTTATGAGTCTTTAGGATTCAAAAGTTATTACCAACATAAAATCTCCTTTAAACAACTCCAAAACGAACCATAAAAATAACTCATAGCTATTTTAGATATAGTGCAATGGCAGTCAAAGCAGTGGTCAGTCTATAAAACCTTTTGTAATAGTTTTCATGCACCCATGGGCGCTTTTCCACTAGACGGCACGTCAACGGCAACGGCGACGGCACGGCGACAATATCTATGGGAATCGATGACATACCGTGACGGTGCCATGCCGGCAAGTGGAAAAGCGTGTCATATAATTTCATTGATTTTCATACATTATCTCACCTACGATATCGTCGACGGTACCATGCCGTCGCCGTTGCCGTTGACGTGCCGTCTAGTGGAAAAGCGCCCAGTTTTTTAATTGATTGGAGTTTAGGTCAAAAAGTATCAAGAAAAAATTGAAGATTCAACTATTCAATGGCTACACCTGCACTGCACCTCAACCTTCAAAACTTTCTTCTGACTTTTAAAGCATACCTCAGAGAATGATTTGAATCATTAATTCCACGATATGGTGAATTCTTGGTATGTTGAATCCCTGAATGTTGAACTCAAAATCTTCCGTTAACATCTAACGGTTAGGTTAGATGATTATTAATATACGTCATTTAAGTATTTGTTTTTTTCTACATGCATTTTTTGTTCAATCATGAAAATGAGATATGCCGGAAAAACAAATGAATGACAAAATAATCATCTTACGTAGGGAAGATTTGGAGTCCAATATTCGTGTATATTCAGCATTCCAAAAATTTTTTTTTTCGGAATTGAAAATGGGAAAGGTACGCTCTATGTTTTTATCGCTTCTAGTTTGACTTGAAAGAAAGGTGAAATGAACATACCTACACAATCACTTGACATGATAGAAACATAAAACTTTCAAACACAAAAAAGTGCTATAAAAAGAATACATTGGCAGTATCACGCGGAGTGCAGTTAATAAATTTAAAAAAGGCACTCTGGCACCCACAATGGATCGTGTGAAAGTGCGCTCGATAAATCAATTTCGCGATGTAAAATGGTGTGTAACATTTCGCCCCAACCTCCCCGCGGCAGGGCTGCCGTATGCAAAACAGGATTTTAATGATGAAAATATTTTATTTTATAAGCCGTGTTCTGAGAATGCACTTTTATTTAATTTGTAACTTTAAAGTTTAACTTAGTAATTTATATTTGGTAAGTTTCATGGCTCACACAGAGTTTAACGCTCTTCTTATTTCGTCAGAGACAAAGGATAAAATAGTTTGTATATTTGACTAGTATGTTTATTCACAAGGTCACAAAATTATTCATAAGGTTTTAAACTGATGGAATTTCTATCTTACAAGACTTTTAAGATGATATTTCGAATGTAAGAGACAAGATAATGCTTACAAAAAAACCATTTATGTTGAGTGTAGGTACTGAAATTATCTAGATATTACATTCACTATTTTCGGCCTAAACATTTCTACTTATCCTTTAGGATTTCACCTCATATAGTAGCTATTTACAATCTTCTTACCTAACATACCTACGCAGCTAATTTTATACAAACAATTTTAACTGACAGCCCTATCACTTGACCTCCTTTCCGGGGGAGGTTGGGGGAATCAACTCACATTAAGTTGTTACACCAATTGTTTTAATTGTAATTGCGCTTTGATCCCGAATGAAAGAAGCCGGATTAGTAGTGTAATAGGTGCATTTACCACTTAATAAGACTGTTGCATTCAAGCTGGGGCAAAGGAGCTTTTTCAATTAGCTCGGATTGTTAGGCTGATTGTGTTTTATGTGGTTTTTCTTGGTGATTCGATACATGTTGATAGGTATTGCTGGTTTGAAAATGGGGTTGAAGAAAGCTGCAGCAAAATACGAGCAAAGAAAGTTAGTAAAGAAATTACAAATATATGAAAAACAGCTATGAATAAGTGTTTAAAAATAATATCTACACACACCATACCTAGTTTATTGAAATCTCAGATATATCCTTTATGGGGCAGGCAGTATTACCTAACGTGACTTGGAATTGAAATAACATAGAAACTCATTTGCACTGCGAGAAAATGCCTTACTACTACTAGAAATCCTATTAATGACATCTGGGTAAAACCCTGGAATATAATGAATAAAGAAATAATATTTAGGAAAAATGTAGCCGACGAAAATTCATCACTAACAAGAGTAGATTTGTTTCTGCGTAATAATGCGGCGAAATGATATCTTCTGGTTGTTTTGCGATTCCTAATTTCTTTTAACGATTGTTTACTAGGAACCGCTTTTTATTTGAAGGCCAAAAACAGGCTCGTAACTTGCTTGAGTGCTAGCTGAAAATAAATATTATACAAGGTCTTAATTATGTTCGTCTAGAAGTGAAAAGTAATACATAGAATGTGCCACCTGGTTTTCCTTTCGAGCACGCTGTGGAAGTCAGCAAAGGGATTCGAGGGTTACAGCGTATGGCAGTTTGCTGACAACCTGTCACTATTAACGAGATAAGTACACATTTCAATCTCAGATTGCCCTCAATATTATTTGTCATGTCATAGAAAACGTATTAAACTATTAGGCCTTTTACGCTCTGCCTACACCGTAAACGTAACGTAAACGTAAACGCGTGGCTTTGTAGTCCAGTGTAGTTTTAAGTAACGTCTCTCCAGTCCAGAAAAATACAATTTTTTTCTCTACACCAACACAGCCTCGGTAAATACGGGATGATAGATCATCAAATTAACGTTCACATCAGACTCCGTACTGAACAAGGGTGGTGGTAATAAAAACATAAATGTAGGTCATCCCATCACTCATGAAAGTTTACTTCGCTTCGCTTTGTCTGTTATACTTTCCTGTGCCCTTAAATTGTGTGGAGGAAATTGCTACTAGGTAATAAGGCCGCCTTTTCGAAAAACCGCTCATTAGTTTTTATGACGGCCGAGCAAAGGTCAATCGAAATTTTGAGCACAGAAATATAGGTTTACCAACTGGAGATTTACATATTAAACAAATAATTTTGCTGTGTTTTTTACTACGTCAGAAGCAATTACGAGGTTTTAAAACTTTAAGAGCAAAATTTCTCTGTAATCATTATCACCATCATGGGTGCCATCTTCAAAAATTAAAGTTCATTGTGCATGTGGAAATCATGTGCCACCATGTGCTGTTTTTAGCTGGTTATAACGAAGATAGGCATATTTTATTATTAAACGTTGTTTACCGTTATTCAAATTGAATATTATTGATATTTTACATTTCTAGCAAGTATTTTACATCATCACAGGATAGGAACCTCAAATGGCCTGAACAATACCACAGTGATTGGTTAGTTAGTAACTCGGCTGAATGTCATGTGCCGTTGGCATTCGTCCGGCATTCCCGCGCTCATAGTGATAGCAGACACGGACATAGCGCGCTCAAATCGCAAGGATTGTTCTGTTTACGAAATTATGTGAATGTTGCTATGGGAAATAAGTTGCTTACTAGCTAAACATTACATCAACTGGGAACCTAAGCAGGTTGGACCTCAGCGGATGTCATGTGCCGTTGGCATTTCAAATGATGCTGAGCGTTTAAGAACATTTTTTATTTCTGAAAATGTTCAGTCCCTCGAATGTTTTAAGTACATTTTTTACAAAAAAAAAACAAACTCTATTACTTAATTGCTTCGTTCATAAGTAGTTACATAGGTGGCTTATAAAATATTATTAAATTGTAATTTACAGTCCAGTTAAATAGGTTTATTTACAAAGCCAAGAAACAATTAATTCTAGTCCTAGTGTTTGTTTTCCAAGAACTCTAGATACCGAATTACGTTTAGGACCGGAATTATACAATCTCCTGAACAAATTTGTGTTGGGCGTTTTGTTAATCCTTTGGTTAAATAAATGTTTGTTTTCATGATGGATGGTTACCTATTCTCTAGGGTTTAAGGGTTTAGCATTCGTAACACACACGTGTAGGTCTGACTCAGCCTTACTAAGGCCAGTCTTCTTTTTGCACGAAGATCATTTAATATTTGAAAATAGAAAGTCTTGATGAGAATCTGATATCAGTTTTCAAACATCCGAGATTGTGTATGTGACGACCACATGAAATCCACTGTTCGATATAGACTTCCATCGATTGATTATTTCCATCAAATAGGTTGAAATATGAAAAAAAATTGGCCCTCCCATACTAATGGTGTCAGCGGCGCGAGTATGGGAGGACCATTTTTTTTTTCATATTTCGACGAATGTTCCTTGGGGAAAGTTGTTAAGTTTCGTGGGTGGAATCACACCCTAAAATATGGTCAGCTATTTTTTGAACACCCTGTATTTCGATATGGGTCCCATACCGAAAGTCGTTTTACTAACTCTACTCAAGCAAACGATAGACGAGCGGTTGTACCACCTTCCAGTACGAAGAAACGGAAAAACTTCGCCCTCCAATCAATATCTCCCGAATTCCGGGGCAAATTTATCAGCGCCAACACATCACGCAAATTCAAAACTTATTATCGCCAGCTTATAAGAGTTTGGGCACTCGAGTTATCACAAGTTTAAAATATACCGGGAGCAGCTCGCGCCCGGGGCTGGGCGGGGCTGTAACGCGCATGCGTGGGACGTGGGAGTTTACCCACGTGGGGATGGATTTACCCACAATTTGGGGAAAATGTTAGGGGTAGATTTGAAGGGTTGTGTTTCTGGTTTTGATGAAGATTAAGAGGGTTTTGTATGTTATTGTATTAAAGGTAGATATGAAAAAAGTCATCGAGGTAATTTTTTTTATATGTATCAAAATTTTCATGGAAATTTTAATGAAATCAATAAAAATATTCTCATTTCTTCAACATCTAAAACACATTTTTAAAATTTTAATGAAAATCGATCGAAAAACGTGTTTCTAATCAAATTTAAATCCATTCCACTCAGCGACCCTGTTGAAACCGTTACATAACGTTCTGAGGAATTTTCCCTCGTGCCCTAGCAACACTGGCGCTCCCCGTCAGTCGGCGGCGGACGGCCACGCGCGGCAGTCGCGTCATGCACGCGTTATGACGTTCGTCTCCCGCGCAAACCTCGCACCACTCGGGAACACAAAGTAATTCCATGTGACCAACATTCTCACCCCACTTTCGAACCTGCCGCCAAAAACACCTGCAAAAATTGTTACAGCAAACTTTTCCGACGAAATTTTTGCTCAACTTCAAAATTAAGGAAGATCCGTTTCGTCAAGTTTTTGAATTGGATAAATTGATTTAAAAAAATTTGAGTGGTAAAAAAGACTGACAAGTGACGCGAAATGACTCTGACAGTTAGTGATGGTATAGAAACAGTGAGAGTGAGTTGCTGATAGATTCTTTTGGGAAAATTGTTCTTTGAGATAGTGACGATGTATCATGTTCCGTTTGTGGTTTTATAGTGATCATCGGTGAGTATTTGTGTTTTCTATTTTAATATTTAACAATATAGTATGTTGTAGAATAGGCAATGATAATAAATTAATTTTAAGCTTTTTACGTCTGGGAAAAGTTTTTAATTGGTAATTAAAACAAAACTCGGGTACCTATCGACGGGAAACAAAAATTAAGCCAATTTTATTTATTTAATTAATATAATAATAAAGCAATTTATAAAAGTGTTCTCCGTAGTGATAATTAATTTTATAAAATTAACAAGGTACGAATTAGTTTTTCATGTGTATGTAGGTAGTTATATCTGTTTCATAGTCTTCATATAGTGTAAAACGAAAAAAAAATCAATTTAAGACTCCATTTACACAGAAATGACTCTGAAAAAATGACCGCAATATTTTATAACTGAAAAAGTTAGACATTTTCAATCACGCCTGGCTTCGCTCAAAAAGGCTCTCCACATCCTAAAGCATGCATTTTCAAAAAGCACCGCAGCAATTAACCTACGGTCTTTAACGTAACGGCTACGCGTAGCAATTACGGCTACGGGGTCTACGGCGTAGCAAACGCTACGTTACATAATTATGGGCGTTTAGCGTTAGAGGATGAACAAAAAGGAGGTAGATTAAGTGGAGTCTAACATTTTTTCGACTCTAAAAGAGGTTTTAATTTTTATGCTTAAATATAGAGCAGCGGTTTGGTAGAGAGGTTTTTAAAGTTGCTAGCAAAAAATTATGCATGCCCCGAGTTTTGCTCGAAAATACGCATTTGAACGTTTAAGTTGAGATTTAGGTGAATATGGGTCTTGTGATATGTTTTGTTAAAATCTTGCAGATTAATTAGTCCTGCCGTATTAAATGTTCATTCCGGCGGTGACAAAATCTATCCTATATAATCTATCTAATTCTTATTGATTCATGAAATAAGAAACATTATTTCCCAAATCTCTTTCTTAGGGTTATATAACAAGGATATGGCATATCATTTGAGGTATATATCACAAAAAAAATGAGGACCAAATTCTGTTTGATAAAAGAAAATGGTGTGTGTTTTTAGTATTCATTTATCTGAAATTTGTGAAAATCTTTGTTCCATCAGAACTTTTAAAATCAAGATGCGTTTGACGTGGATTGGGTATCGTTAGAATATTTGCAATATTCCGGGTAAGGTCTTCAAAGTATTTGGATCCAAGATTTGGATTAATAAAATATTTAACACTTTACATGACACTTGATGTATTTCCGTGAAATTAAACGCTTGAGTGACTTGCTATCTTGTGCTATCTTATTGCAGTCGGGCGTGTAGAAATAAAATTTTCTGTTTGCTAAGGCAGTCGTGAATTTGACTTTTATAAAAATTTGAAAGGTGAAATCATGAAATCCAGAGCTTTTGATTTATAAAAAATAGTGGATAACATTAAATAAGTTCTACTAAATTAACAGTGAAATAATATTGTTACTTCACCTAAATACAAGATCAAATCTAATGACTTAAACGGGTATTCAAATTATTATTTTTTTACAGTTGAACCTATGACTTTTAGTACATGAAACAGTTTTACTACCAACTGATCTATCGGACCAAACTATCAAATAGTTGTATAATCATATCTGGCAAGCTGTTCAGAAGTGTTCAGATATTATACGTTAGTTCAGCGCTCTCATAATCGCAGCGAGCGAGCGAAACCGCAGGACCCAGTAATACCACTGTAGCTAATCTCCGTAGCGATTAGCTACGACATTGCTACGGCGTAGCTTGCTCGTAGCCGCGTAGCTGGGTGTGATTATTGCGTGGAGATTGGGTTTTATTTGTTTCTGGGAGTTTTCTGTCGCCGTTCTGTCGACAAGAACTGACATATTTTTCACCGTTTAAAATTCAGAACGTAAGTTTTTTTCAATTATAAGTGCCAGTGTCTATTTCCTCCTTAAAATACGTCAATTAAAATAAAAGTGACGTGTATCAATACTTATTTAAATAAATAAGTAGTAAAAAGAAATATATAATATGAGTTAGTGAAAACGGCGAAAGTGATGAGTTTAAATCCAGTTTGTCTTTTTACATTTTGAACGTAACGTTTAATACTACTACTACGAATATAATTAGTATGGTACAGAAACTCAGGTGACCAATACCATTAAAGGCGCCTTGCCAGTACAATGATGCAGCTAGAAGTGCAATTGCCTGCAGTTATGCTGGGGCTGTGAATCGAGCTTATGTTCCACATTGTGTAGCTTGAGATTATCTCTGGATATGGTTCGTGTAACGACCATTATAATTATCAGCAACCAGGTCCCATTCTTTTAGGCAGAGAATCAGGTGATGCAGTCTACATTGTCCTAACCAAAGTGAAGAAAAATTGCCCTTTTTTTTTAATTACTTAGGTACGTTAGTTTTGGTATTAATCCACGAGAATCGAACCCACATCTTCCGAACAACGAGCCCAAGGTTCAAACCACTAGATCACTGAGGCGATTAGAAGTGCAATAGCCTGCATATGTGTGCATATGGCTGTGAATTGAGCTTATGTTCAACAATGTGTAGCTCCGTTGTGTTTGGGATTAAGCCCATAGTAGTGTTTGCTAGGACAAAGGGGGCACAAATTAGACCTGAAGTAACTTGTTACTTATGCGTGCGCCTGCGCCTTGACAGGGATAGGCTGGGTGTCAACGAGTTAATAATTTTTTTTACATTACGTACATACATAAAGTAACGTCTTTGTCCTTAATGGGGAGGGCAGTGCTTAAAACGCCTAGAAAGCGTTTTTGCCTCGACTCTGACAAATATTAAGGTCAAGTTTAGTTTAGATCGTATATTTTATTTCTGAATAAGGAACAAGCAAGTTTTCCTTTATTATACAAGTTGGTCTTGATGTAATATTTAAAACATGAGTGGAATTTGCAAACCAAAAAGTTAAAATAAATTTATTAATTTTGTAGGGATTATGACGGCTAAAAAGTATTAAAATTAAATGTGATAACATTCAGGCTAACGAATTTTACTTTCGCTCGCCATAACTCCAAATGTCCTCAAATTAAATGAAACCCAATAATTCCACACTCATATAACGGAATGCGGGCCATTCCCAAATATTCAACTGTTACACATAAATCCGGTCACAAAATCTCTGGGAATGGTGTTGCCAGAATAATGATCCACTTTATGAATTTAGCAATATTACCTGTTTAGATATTTTACATGGTCCCGATGCTCCGTTAACTTGTCATTTTGTGGTACAACGAGATGCATCTTCAAGCAGCTTTGCACCGCGTCGCGTCGCTTCTTGGTGTGAACTAACACTTTAAGTACTATAATATCAGAAGAACAGTGTACTCATGTTACGACATAATGTCAGCTAAAAAATACATGGATTTTACTTGTCTTTACAGTATACCTGAAAATAAAGCAGGTACCTTAACTTCTCAATGTTTTTAATGAATTAATATGCGTCTAAGTAAATTTAAATGTGTAGGGATGTTTAAGCCGCCATTGTAACTTTTTTGTTCATTTATTTGTTCATCATTGTAACATTTATTTAAAAAAAAAAATATGAATCATTAGTAATCATCCATCTGGCAATACAGTTTAGGACCGTAAAACGGCACCGTACGGGCCGGTTGGGCCCACTCGGCGCATTTTCATAACAATATTACTGCTGCGATAAAATTCCGGGTGCTAATATAGGCCGCTCGTAAATTCCCTGATAGCGACCGGCATTAATATGTTTGTTGGATCTTTCCGATTCTGGAAGTATGTGTAAGGAAGGCTAGTTTTGTTGGGCGTGAAAGAAAATACTGTGATAGTTTTCCACCTTTCGTGCTTAAGTCGTTAGTCCCGATCGCTGTCTTTAATAGTACGTAGTGGCGTTACAAAAACAATGTCAAAGGCTTATTAGCTGTAACTAAATAGGCGGCGGTTAAAACACTCCAGTCCAGTCAAGGTTCGTTCGAAAAATCAAAAACTTATCTGATAGGCTGGAACTAAGAAGATTAACTCTGCAGGAACTAGTCGTGAAGATTTTTTAAAACTTAGATTAACTAAAACTTGGATGATGGCTGGTGATATCATTCAGACCTATCTGAAATACCCCTCAAAATTTGAGAAACTTATCGAAAAATGTTTGCACGAATCCGTATATATTTTCCATTTGAGATAAAGGCGTGATTGAATGTAGCTATAGGTGTGTGTTATTTCAGATGGTCTGACTATATCTACTCAATTACGTATTGAAAAGCTTGGGCGAATCACATCGATCCGCCTTCGTAATGAAAGGACGGGTAGGGTGACTCGAATGATTGCTATTGACTAGGATAATTGTGTACTAGCTCTAGCGTGTCTTCTGTAAGGCTTGTATTTATGAAGTGTTCTCAAGTTTGAGAGCAATATTTAGTATGATATTTGACAGGCCGCTTTGCATTGAAATTACATTTTTGATACGAACTCAAACTCTGTCAATCTCAAGAGCTGATTATTATTCGCATTACGTTTTATGCTATCACACTTATTAGGTCTGCTGTAAGAAATTTCTTTTTAGAAATAAGCAGTGCCTGTTGTGTCGTAATTCCTATGTAATTGTTCTGTGTATGTTCATGTGTACAATAAACTGTTAAATAAATAAATAAATAAATTAATACTTGTTAAAATCCCATTAGCAAACTTATAAATAAACAAATGGTACACACAAACTCTGATTAGGAAATGGAACGATTAAAGAGTCTTCTAATCTATGAAAGACACTTTTTACAGCTCTCAAGCAAATAGTGATTGTGACTTTGTACATAAAATTTATTATTTTTATGAAAGTAAAAGTTAAAGAAATTGGATCCAATAAACTAGATCAAACTATATCCGTTCGTTTGAACAAAAACTGAACCTAGTGACTCGGAACACAAGAAAAATATTCAAATCTTGCGTCACATGATCATATATCACCGCAAAGCACTGCCTTCAGCGATGACAGTGGACATAAACAACGCTACCTTACCTCCCTAGCCCGGAATTGTGCCCCTAGTCCGGATTTTTGCCTCATTTGTCCCGCTTTTTGCCCTTCTTTATACTAGCCCTACTAAGGGCGGGTAGGGCTGTAAATTACCTGTGAACACCGTCCTTTGTCATGATTGTCTCGTAGCTCTGTATTTGGATGATATGTTGCAGGGTGAGGTTATGTGTGAACGAGGTTGGTATCGGTTGGGTTTTTGTGCTGCCGTTGTAACTGCAAAACATTGAATACATTATGTCAGAAAAGTAACTGAAAACGAATTTAAAAAAGCTGTGCTAAAAACAAGTTTTCTCATAGTTACCTACTTAATTCTAAATTTCTGAAGCGTGTTATGAATAATGATAGAATTGTGTTTTAATAATTTATTTGAGTGACAGTAATCTACACTGGAGCAAAAGGTAAATAAATCATCTCAAATAAAATTTATTCCAATTTCTTTGATTTACAAAAATTTACGCGACACCTAATTCGGGAATAAATTATTTCAATACCTACGAGAAACTAAAACTGCCAACTAACGAAAATGTAGAAACTCGAATTTCGTGGGAAATTTTAGGTGCGAAATAAATGTTTCATACCTATTAGCCTCAAAGGAATATAATAAGTGTAGCGTAGACAAAATACATCTGAAACGTGATTACTTAGCAGCAGGTGGCAGCCTACCCGACGAAGTGTAATCTATTACTTTTACAGAACTTCACCTTCAATTTTTCCACGCAGACATTAAGATGTTTCGAATTAAAAGTGATGCGTCCTGTGAGACCTCCACAGGTAGGTTCTCTGTTATAATGGGATGAAATATAGTACAATATAATGCAAGATGATTTATAAGGCTTAGATTTTTCATGACAGTGTTATATCCCGCGGGATTGTCGGCGTTTTATGTAAATTTTCGTGGAGGATATCATCTTACTTTTAGGCGGAGACTGTCCTGAATATTTCAGTAAGGTTATCTTGAGCAAAGGGAAATTGAGTAAAGTATTTTTATTTGTATGTCGTAATTTTATTAAAGTATGACGGAGTACTTCCATGATAGACAGAGCGATAATCATAATGTTCCATCTACTTCTTACTCCAGGCATACTGAAAAAGTAAGTAATGTGTCACGAGGATCTTAGTGTATGTAATTTAGTAGATGTGCTGATAACTTACCCTTCCTTCCACAGTCTTTCGGAGGATGCTCAAATATAAAAAATCGTCCTTAAAGAAAAATCGCCCTAAAATTAATTTGATCATATTGATGCTCTACATAAAATAAATTTTACTGTATAGAATTTTAATTAAAAATAAGTGAATCTATGAAATAAAATGGCTACTAGGAAGAGGGAATGAAAACTTTTTTTTGAAATGCTGTTGTGACGTAAGTAGATTATATTATAAACATGACCTATCATGTTAATGGTGTAATAAAACATAATTACAAATTCGTGATTCTTAGATATAAAAAAAAAACATGTAATATGACAATGACAGGCTAAATAACCAACTAATATTTTAAATTTGAATGTTTGCAACTCTCTCATATAATTTCAACTTTTGGAAATTTTACGTCCTGGATAAGCGCATTAGGACAATTCAAAATACTCATCCACACGAGAAAACTATTTAAAAAACATCGACTTTATGTTTTCTATCTAGCAAGATGGATTTGTTTTGATGCAAAGCCCTAAATAAAATATTTGGCACAGATATTACATTTCCGTTCCATCTAGTTTTACAACGTGTATAAAAAGGCCAAACTTCTTTAAGATATTGAAGAAATTTTGTCAATCTAAAATTCACACTTAGTCGCTTAATTTAATTGGCTCAAACTATACTAGGCTTAAATGTTTTTTTTTTATGCCTACCTTACCTTTACCTACTTTACTATTTTTAACAGCTATGGGCGATGCCATGAAGTTATGCCAGTTATAAATGTCGTGCATCACGCTACAAGCGAATCCATCCTGAAATTGATCTGCTATAAATAATGGATCAGTGTCAACATTGTACTAGCACTTTTTATATTAACTATAGATAAGTTTGGTGGCTATATAATAAGGTGCCTATAGATAAGTTTTATTGTTGACATAAGGACCTTTGATTAAAAATAATAATAAAAGGATTAGTTTGGGTTTTAAGAACTGTCATTTTATAAATATGATCACACAATAGTAAAATAATACTTATGTAGGTACTAAATTAAAATATCCTAACCAAAAAATTTACGCAAGCGAAAAGAATGAAACCACAACATTTCACACGTGGTCTAAACACCTACGTTCCTTTCCAACACGTTTTATTTTGATTGCTTTTAATGTTTTAAACATAAAATAATAATAATTACGATTTAGGGCACAACTGGTAGATATTACGTGCTGGGAGAGATAAAAAATGGAAAATTAATTTGAAATCCAAGAATTTTATTGTCTAGTTTAGGAAATTGGCTGTCACTTCATATATATAGGTACACAAAAAAAATATAAATCTTTTGCACTACAATTGCGAAATGCGTGCCGATGCCGATCATCCCGCCAAACTCCCAGCGGCACACATTTCATCGAAAAATAAAGGTACATTTACCCCTGAAAGCCTCCCTGAATCAGTTCCTGTCCCATAAAGTCTCCACTAAATGCATTACATACTCGCGATTCATTTAATTTCACGTCTGGTGAAGGCCCGCGTATCAGTAATTCGATTTATCCATCGCTTTTACGCTTCGAGATGTCCTTTTATAAAAAAATCTTTTACCGATGTGTAAGCCTTTATATCACACACTAGCTTTTTGCGCACAGTTTCACTCACGGTTTGTGAGTTGTCCTGTGGAAATTAGATATTTTCCCGCGGTAAAAAGTAGCTTAAATATGTTACTCAAGGTAAATGTAGCTATCTAATGGGCACTTTTCCACTAGACGGCACGGCACCGGCGGCACGGCACCGGCAAGGCACCGGCACGGCGACGATCACGTGACAATATCTATCAATCGATGACATGCCGTGACGGTGCCGTGCCGGCAAGTGGAAAAGCGTGTCATATAATTTCATTGATTTTCATACATTAGCTCACCTACGATATCGTCGACGGTACCGTGCCGTTGCCGTTGCCGGTGACGTGCCGTCTAGTGGAAAAGCGCCCAATGGTGTAACTTTTTTTTATATTGGTCCAGTAGTTTTTGAGTTTATTCGATAAAACATACCAAAAAAAAAGTGTTTTGATAAAAACATTTCTTATTATAACAATAAAGTGCTTGTAAAGGCTAGTAAAATCCAAGGTACAAAAAGAACATCAGAACCTCAATGTTTGGAGCATTTCCGCGGTGAGTGCTCTTAAGACGGACCTCGGTGTAATTATGTGACGTCACGTCCGGGGCTGTAACTACTCACGGTTTCTTCCGTTTTTTTTTTGTTTCGGAGAAGACGAGAACAGACTTATTCATGAGCTCACTTTTGTTTCGATTTGGATGTATAGCTACCTACCGCTATGTATTGATCAAAGATTATTGAAAAGCAATTAGGTACATTTATAATATTTTGATACAATGCAAATGCAGACTATGCAAAGACATGATAGATTAGGAAATAATTTGGAACTTTTTGTTCCCCTCCTGGAAATCGAACCCAGGACCTCCGAATCGGGAGCCCACGGCTCAGACCACTATACCACGGAGGCAGTTAAGCCAGCATTAAAATAGCGTGACTACAATTCAATCTCCGACCGCCTGTCACTTGCACAGGTATTCAGGCCGCAGGCGTCAGCCCCAGTCATCAAGTAGTTTAAAAACTCAGACACCAGGGTTCATCGGGTCGATCGACTCGAAACCCATAGTATGACAAGAAAGAAAGAATTGAGAGTCTCAATTCCTTCTTCTCGATCGATCCGATGAACCCTGGTGTCTGAGTTTTTAAACTACCTAATAGCACAGCTAGAGGCCTCTGACATAGTTTGTGTTACAACCACTATCAAAGACCGGGAGCGAGCGGCCGAGACCGACGGCTTAACGTGCCCTCCGAAGCACGGAATATTTTTTCTTTCAGACAATCAGTTCATTCAGCCTGTATTGTCCTAACCGAACTGAAAAAAATCTCATGAAGTGTTAAATTGAAAAATATCAACTTTGTGGGACCCCCTGGGAATCGAACCCAGGACCTCCGAATCGGGAGCCCATGGCTCAGACCACTATACCACGGAGGCAGTCAAACCAGCTTTAAAATAGCGTGACTACAATTCAATCTCCGACCGCCTGTCACTTGCACAGGTTTTCAGACCGCAGGCGTCAGCCCCAGTCATCTCAATTCGTGTTTGTAGGACATCCCCCCTTCCCCCCACTTCCCCACAATCCCCACTACCCACTGAAACCGCCTACGGTACTTATAGGCGTGTTGTAGGCTGAGGTTTCCATTTCCAGTCCCTAAACTAAACATGTTTGGTGGATTGGGTTAGATTATTAATGGTTTTGTACTAGGTGCGTTATGTACTCGTAACGTCTAAGTTTAAATAATTAGTACCTAATTGAAAATAAAATCAGTTAAAAAAGTAAATTGATTATTAAAGACTAGGACCGAAATGAGGCGCAATGGGCCTCCCAACAACATTTTTTTTAATTTACAGTAGTTATTTCGTATTACTTGATAATACAAAATAACTAAGTAAGGAAACTTGTATGCAAAAAGTTATGCTAATGAGAGAGATTTCAAATAAACAATTTTAAATGATAGCATTTTGTTTAAATAATTACTAGTTCCGCTATTATTACATTTCCACTTACAATAAAAGACAACCTTTTTCTGTCAACTTATCTCTTCCAATTATTTACAGCCAACAACTGCAAATTAAATAAAACTTTGTAATAAATTGCAACTGCAATCGTCCAATTAAAAACACTTCCTATCGCCTTCGTTAAGCAAGCTTGTTAATTGTTAGTCGACAGATGGAGCAACAGAAACTGGCCGCGGGTTAAATAATTTCCGATACCATGAATGCAGAGTTACGGTGACAGTCTTGCTGTTCTTAGACCGGGCGAAATGCAATCAGATGTCGACTACACCGGACCATGGGATAAAACAGGAGAGACTATGTAGACAGGACAATGATAAGAAGAATTAACACCCAAGTCACTACTAGGACCAAGAAACAAAAATGGGACCGTACATTTTTTAAGCTTTGTAAATGAGACAGATGTACTTGTAATTGCACTTAATTTGGATTTTACAGCACATTTTGTAGCAGCACTAACCGACTCAAAATTACAGGAAATATCTCCAAACAACTGAACAACCTAATAGAAATAGGAAACTCTGTACTTGATGCGATGAATACAAAGTTCTAGTGACGACATATTTTTCTTTTTATTAGACAATAAGCGACATTCCGTTCTGAATTTACTTGAAAAATAAAGTGTTATTTTTATTTCTTTCGTGTTGTTTGAAGTTTTCCCCTTTTTATGTTACATGAAAATGGAAAAGCATGTTTCTGTTACAAAATAATGTAGGTAGCTGCACTTACAACAGAATCCCGTCAATTTATTTGTGGTACTAATAGAGAAAAGTAAGTAATAAAATCTTTTAAAATTGGCAAAGAAATAAATTACCTGTTTGCATTTAAGGTTAACTTATTAGGTCTTATATTTAATGTACCTGCGCTAATATAAAGTGTGACTTTTATAAAATGTCCAAATTTTTTTTTTTGCTGAAAAGATTAGATACAGAAGGTTCACCACACAGGCTTTAAAAGCTTATTTTTTCAGTCTGTCTAGTCTAGATTATTTTTACAAACTTTAAAATCATCAATCAAAATCAAAGCAAACGACGAAAAAAGAACTGTTACGATTACCTTCTAGAAAAAGACAACCACTTTCTCATACCCTTCAAATCCACTCTGTTATTCAATCGGCCGGTATTTTATTTCAGAAAAAGCCATTTATTCAACGCTATCTCTTATAAATCGAGCTGATCTCAAGGCTGATTGCGCTGTCCGGCCCCATCAGATGCAGTCGGTAACATAAACAAGTTTTCTCTATTGTATCAAAGAGATCTCTGTGTAAGAACACTGTTGTATTACAAGTCCCTTTTTATCCGACTGTTGGAAGCAAAGAAGCAGGGAGATGGTTGTTCTTCTGTGGCACTCTCCAAACGCGTATTATGCCACATTTTTGATCATTTTCGTCAATTGATTTGTCTTATCCTTATTTGTGTCACTGAAGGCATGATTTCGATCAAAATTAGTTATCCATCATAATCATCTCCCTAGCCTTATCCCGTATCTCACGGGGTCGGCTACCTAATCTAGGTGATTGAACGAGGGTACTGCTTTTTACACAGAGCGACTACCATCTGACCTCCGCAACGTGCCTGCTATGTTAAGTGGGGTATCATTGAATAGATATTTTGAATAGATACCTATTTGAAAATCGATTATAGGTTTCTTTCATTTTTTTTTCGTTTTGAATGACCGTTTCGGATCTACACCTAAATGATTTGAAATTTTAAAGTTCACTTTCTACGCAGTCGGGTACTTTGAACTTTTTAAAATTACTTGTTTATTTTAGAAGGATGCAAATTTATGTAAGGACAGTTTGCGGGTTTGATTAAATTTTCTTTTGTGTTCTTTGTAGGTACTTGTTGCGTTTTGTGTTTGAGGAACGGTTTTTATTCAATTTTTTTAATGGTAGAAGATGTGTTTAGAATATCAAAATCAATAAATACGCTTTGAATTTTCTTGTGCGAAGAAATCATATTGTTAAAGTATTTTCTATTTACTACAAAAAAATATGGAATAGTAAAAGAATAGTATGATCCAAGACTCGTCGAAAAAGAACTTACAATTTGTAGTTACAAATGTAATGTATTCAAGGAAAAATCTAAGATTGTTTAAACCAGACCAATACTGTCAGACCTTTAGCATATTGTACGTACAAGTTGCTATTAATATTTCTGCCAACAATCGGAACCGGAAACATACAATATGTCACACTGTCTTTGCTACACTTGAATACACCCAGACCAATATAACCTGACCCCGAGACTAGTACTAATCACTCCCCAATCCTTCTTCTTGGCGATAATAAAAGGGGGCGTGCGGGTCAAGACACAGTGGTCGAATGGGACACTTGGAAGATATCCAAAGTGTCCGAAACGATGGTACTAACCGTGACATAACAGTTTAGTATGGGCACAGTGTCACACGCAAGTTGAATAGTAAACTGTACTGAAGGAGGTGCTAAATATATGTCGACTTGGGAGGTAGGGACATAGCAAATGGATAGTGTAACACATATTAATAAAATTTTCCAAATAAGTAATGATACTTTTATAATACATACATAAAATCACGCCTTATCCCTAATGGGGTAGGCAGAGCAAAAAAGACCTAAACAAAGGTCGTTCCGCCACGTCTGACAAGTTTTGAGGGTTATCACAGCTGATTATGTATATTGCTATAGTGACGGGTTGTCAGCCCATCGCCCAAATCGCAATACCCTGACACCCTCAAATCAAATCCCTTAGCTGGTTTTTACAGCATGCCCGGGAGGAGATGCAGCTGGAACTTTCTATGTTTTTCTATCACTCCCAGTCCAGCATGGAAGATAATATACTTTTATAATGATGGTATTATAAGTGGCAGGAGATCTCTGACTCCTGTTAATTTTTTCAGGGTCTTGTCATCAGGCAATCATATACCTTGTTCATACCATGTTTTCTTAAAACGAAGGGAGGCAATATATATTTTTTAAATATCCCATAAAACTTTTCAGAAGTGACAAATCGCAATTTCTGTAGTCTTTGCTGCTCTGCCTACCCCGTAAAGAATAATGAAAGACTACGTGTATGTAATCGTATAAACATATCTTCCATCTGGACATATCCGAAACTCGTTTTCCAATAACACATTTCCAGCAAGAAAATATCACATAACATACGGAGAAGCGTCTCTGTTGAACAAACAGACAAACAGCGAGGACATTCTTATTAAGTCAGTGATATAAAGTTACTACATTGGCAAGCGCCGGGCTGCTTAAGTAAGTAGGCCATAACGTAGAAAGGAACGTAAATGTTGTTGCGGGAACAGGAATAGGTTCTGCAGTACAGGATATCTGTTCTTCTTCTAATCGTGTGAGTTTAAACAGCCTAATAGCAAGTTAATAGGCCTCTGACATGGTTTGTGCAACGACCACTATCAAAGACAGCGACCTGGGCCAACGGCTTAACAGTCCTCCGAAACACGGAATTCTTTTTCTTTTCGGACAATTAGGTGATTCAGCCTGCAATGTCCTAACCAAACTGGGAAAAATCTCACAAAGTGATAAATTGACAAATAAGAACTTTGTGTTCTCCCCCTGGGAATCGAACCCAGGACCTCCGGATCGGAGGCCAATAGCTAAAACCACTAGACCTGAATATCTGTAGGTACGTACCTGAGTATCGTTCATAGGTATAGTTTTTTTATCTCATTTATGCCGCTTTGCCATACTCGTGCTTTTATAAATGCGCCTACATGCACTGGCCTCAATTCACGCCGTCCAGTTACTAATTCTAATTCTTAGTAGCGCTGTCACTTTCTTAACTTTGACATAAGAACAGGATAGCAAACAAATACGTGAGTTTGACATTTCTTATCTGACATTAAACTGCTTAAATTAAGTAAAATTAGTGAGCACGCTCTATGGTCATTACTTATTTAAAGCGCCGTACGTCAAATTAAGAATGTCAAAGTCACGTGTTTGTTTGCTATCCTGTTCTTATGTCAAATTTAAGAAAGTGACAGCGCTACTAAGAATTAGAATTAGTAATAGTGCGTCCTGAATTAGCACCATTGTCGCCAAAGTAAACAAGTAGTCACGCACACACGCGCGCAGAACCACAAGTATGGCCGAGCGGCAGTCGTGAGATAAACCAAATACTATAATGCTGTCACCGAAATTCTTTCATACGTACTCTTGCCAATTACCTACAATCGTTATTTGTTTAGGATCCTAGATAATTAAGTTTCAAAATTGGATAAATAGATAAATATTGGAGAAAAAGTACACTTTACAATAGTTTTCTATCCTTAGACCCCAGGTTGCCTGGAAGAAATTGCTACCTAAGCAATAAGGCCGCCTTTTGTACACTTATGTCATGTTTGTATATTTAATTTGTGTTTTCCTGTGTACAATGAAGTATTATTTGATTTGATTTTGAAAAGTAATTATTGTCTGTAATCGTTGCTAATCACTATTATTCTATTAGAACATAACGTCAGCAACTTAATATCACTGAAAAATATCGCATGGACTCATTGGCGAAACTGCGGGACTGAAAGCGAGTATTGATGAAGATTATAACCTCAACGGAGCAACAGCAAAACCTAACCCGCAAAGCCTACACATTCACAAACTTCCGGGCGACACAGAACTTCAATTAACGAAATAATCGATCAAGGTGGCTGGTGGTCCACAATTAAATCTCCGTAAGCTGACGAGGGTCGGATGAAGTCAGCCCGATGTGGGATGTGGGATAATGGTGTGGACGAATTGGCAATGTGTGTAATATGTAGAGGAAAGCTTTTCTTGTCCCTTTTTGGTCTTAAAAACAAAGGGCTAATAATACATAAGTCCTCTTACCGATTTTCGGTGATGGCGGCCAGTCTTCCACAGATAGGCCAACTGCGCAGGACTAGTTTTTAGTGCCCAAGTGTTTGCGCAACACACAGATGCACTCTCTATTCCTTCAATCTCTTATTCTGATGGGACAGACTGACTGACACGACCAGAGAGAAATCAGGCGCAGGACCGACTATTTACATGCCCGTCTGACAGAAAAACCTTCATATTTCCACGGGAAAACTCAATTAATGCGGGTAAAACCGAGGACGGAATGCTAGTTTTCAAGTATTTTTTTAACAAGATTTTGTCTTGAAGAAAGCAACATAAATCAGTGGTCAACAAGAGACGGCCTGCCCCAGATTATCGCCTAGTTAAAAGCTGTAACAAAAATGATTTCCACACAATTTACCATCCAGAGAATTTCAGAGTTAGGTTTTCCAAGTCGCCTCAAGTTGAGGCGGTTTTTTCCGAGTCGCCCCAAGTGAGAAAGTTTCCTCGTTATCAAAGTAGGTTGCTGTACGATGTCCAACATTCGTTGAGACAATGGTCTATTGTAGCGAGTAGTGAGTTGCAGCACTCGGCACAGAGCATATTATGATAAATTGTCATGTTAGGAACTTTATTATTATCTAGTATGTGGTGTTGTAATTGCCTTATCTGTTGAAATCTCTGATCTCATTTTATTGTTTAGTTTTAAGTAGTTTATAAGTGTTTAATATTTCTTATGCAATCGCTTTGGGATTTCCTGTCATGATTGTATAAATGTATTGAAATAAATAAATAAATTAAGGCCATACACGTGAATAATTTTCTTCAAAGTGAGAGTGAATAGGTTTTTTTGGCTGCTGAGCTCGCTCTATCATCAACTCTGTATCTTTATCACGTCTAGCTAGCTAGACTAATGTTAAAAACAATTTTATTGTAACTAAAAATGTATGAATAATTTTGGATTATATTTTATGGGCCCACGTGGTATAGACTAAGGCCTGATCGTCCTAAATTGAAGGTAGGCTTGTGGGAGAGTAGGAGTACGGCGTAGTAGGCGGGACTACGTATATGAGCTAATGATAATGCTGATTTAATATTGGGACTTTTTTTTCTAGGAACCTTTGTGGCCTTTATGCTTATTTCGTTCGGTTTCAGTCACAGGTTTCATCTATATTCTAAAAAGTAATAACAAAGGTTGTTGCCCTCTTTAACTCTTCCCAAAGTTCATGATATTTCGGTGACGTGTGGGTTGGTTTGCTTTGAATAATATTTTCATTACTTCAAGAATATTAATATTTAAATATAGAATTATTATTTTGTCTGCTTTCTTATAATGTCTACTTTTATTCATTCACATGATATTTCCTTTGTAGTAGGTTATCAATACTAAACGTAAAAATGATATCCATAAATTGATTCATATTACCAATTATAAAATTGCTCGAAGTCTAAAAATATTACATCAGTATATTTGCTTTTATAAGATAGAAACTGAATTGAAATTCTCTAGAAATGTCAGAAATTAAATTAAGGTTTGAACAGAAATTGCTTCTATTATATTAATTCACGTAAAATTAATTTATTTTATGGGCACTCTGAACATTGGGATACTTTATTAAATACCGACAGAACTTAGAAAGGTAAAATACCCTCATTGAACGAAATTACCTGACTCAATTCTTACGTTATCAATAGCCTATTACATTAAAAAATTCTGCTATCTAAATAATTATGATCCTAAAACTAATTTTCTACAGGACTAAAAACTTTTAGTTTTAGATATGGTATTAAATAAAGATCTTGGGATTTTTTCGTTACAAATACTACTAAAAATTCGGTTAAAAATCTTTTCAAAATTGATGTTAAAGTTCATTTTATTTAAATAGCCCGCTAAGAATCAAATTCCTAAAATAAACACGATAACTTGTTTGATCAAAGCACTATTATCTTCAGATTCCCAGTTTGAAGAAGTAGATCAAGTGACGTCTACATGCCTCCAAATAAAGTGACGTCATATCACAGTACACCGCCAAACAGCCGGGATACCATAACGATTCGCGAGATAATTCCAAGTATTAACACTTCGGTACACTGGCGGCGACAAGTGGTCAGAAATCACGTGTCAAGAGCAAATGATTTTAGTTTTTTTTTTTTTTTATACTTCTACCTCCAACATAATCGGAGCCTATGTTAACTTTTTTTTACCATTGTTTTTTCGGAGTACTAAGTACCTACGAAGTACCTTCATAACAGAGGACTGTATTTCTTTGTGCAATAATTATAATATTTTGAACTGCTTTTGTCTTTAGAAAATATTTCCTTGAGGCCAGTTGGCGATGACGGATGAGAAAAGGGTAAGTAGCTACCCGCCTGGTTGAATTTGGAAGTTGTATTTATGCAGATCGCTGAGAAAACTTCGATACCACGTTTATGGACTGTTGATTCTTGATGTGGCGCCATCTATGTGCGCTACAAAGCTTTTCTCTCTGACTGTACCCGCGACATTTCGCTACGTGTCGAACTTCTAATGAAGCAGTCTCAAAATGAACACCCTTTGTTTAGATTAGAGTAACGCTAGGAATTCAATTGTGTCGTTTATACAGCATGATCTGAATATCTTATCTCTGCATATTAGGTTGGAGTTAATTTTCATTAGAGGGGATTTCTGAGAGAGATCAGATCAGAATTATTATTACGTTTTGATGTTAGGTAAAAGCTATATTAATGAAAGATCATTAATTGAAGTACATTTTATTGGTACATAACTAAAACAGGAAAATAAGTAAAATTATAAAAACAAAACAAGACAAAACGTGGACAAAAGCAGCCTTACCGATTCAAGCAATCTCTGTCAAGCAAGAAAAATTAGATTCTTATCAGTCAATTTATCTGTAGTAAGCAGCTTTGTCAATTTGAAACTCACTCAGACTCCAAACTGTATCAGTATATTTGCCGACATAACATCCAGCATAGAAAAATCCTTACTCTCTTCACCTCTGCCTATCAATAAACGTATAACGTAAACAACGTCAATAACGTAACGTAATAGGACGTTGAAAGCTGAAACAGTTAACTATCTGATTAAAAAGTCTTGTTTTGGAGAGAATATTCAGCTGAAAACCCACATCACTGTCTTTGTTACACTTACTACATCAGAAACTTCCGACTCTAGGGTTTGTCAGGTTGTCCATTAAACTCAGAACCAAAGCAGAAACATCCTTATTTCCTCTTCACCTCTGTACCACATCAATGAACGTCTAGTAGCACATTAATTGTGACCACAGGTGGCTATACATTGCTGCTCCAGTGAACTAAGAGGGCCTGGCTTACAAATAGCTACATTCAATCTACGTTGAGGGGAAAAAGCTGGGAGGTGAAAAACGTATTTGCGGAAGTCAAGTTGTGCATTACGATGCTGGTAATAAATAAGAAATATAGTAAGGAATCTCAGTGCTTATTTCTTTAAAGAAATACGAGTGGTTTTCTCATTTATCTTTGAGGTACCGCAACTCAGAGATATTATGGCTGTTGCATATCTACAGAAAGTTCTGCGCATAACCTTTTTTGGCGAATTACTTACCTGTGTTATAATATAGTGAAAACTGCGGAGAATTTGCGTAAGCCTGTGCACAAAGAAGAAAGAATGGAAAGCCTTTGACTATGGCCCTATTCAGGGTAGGCTCGTGCTGCTCGGTGGGAGCTAATGATGATATACGTCAAACGTGACGTTACAGAAACACTCACCGGCACCTCCCGTAGACGATTTTGCATTAATTTTTTTGCTGGCACAGGATTAGGTCCAATTAAGTTCCATGATGCGTGCCTTGTAAAAAGTACTCAGCCGGAATAGCACCACACCATTCAATTTTAAATAGTGATTACGGGATAAATAAAAGCTCACATATCTTGCAGTAACTTTTAGTGGCTGTATGGAAGAGTCTATCTTTTTATTTCCATCATTGACTTTTATTTTAATGCTCCAGTCACAGTCACAGACAGTTTTAACTCAAATAAAGTCTTATTCACGGTCCAAAATAAAACTATCCTTCTTCTGCATCCGAAACTAAATTGAATTACTCCGTAGCAGCGTCTCCAGTGCAAATTCTTGGCACTGCTCCGGTGATAAAGTTCAATTTGGCTTGTAGTTAATTAGCTGGCTTTGTCAGGATGTCGGCTAGAACGTGTTTATTAAGGTGAGCGAGCCAAGTTCGATAAAGCGCATGTTGTGTTAAATAAACTCGTATTTAAATCAAGGATGTTTTTTTTGTAGATATTGAATATTTTATCAGAGTCATTTATTTCTGAGGCTTGTAAGTATTTATAGTAGTAATAGTTCTATTGTATAGATTGCGAGTGTCAATATTAAGTAGGTATGGATTTGACAGGCTGTTTTGTACTAAAATAACATTTCTGATACAAACTGAATGAAACTCGCTCTCAGTCTCAAGAGCTGATTATTATGACGGGCCTTAACATACAGCGAAGTGATAAAATAACAAACAGTTCTTTATTAACAAACAGTTATTTATTAATTAAAATTTTGCCACTATAATCTAATGTTGCCATGTTTTCAAATAAAGTGGGGTCGCACTCAATATTTTGTCAGAATTAGAGCGCCTTTTAAGTATGCATTTGACTATGGATGCTCTATCTCCACTTAAGACAAAAAGTGTGATAATATTTTGTTCGTAGTGTATAGAAGTTTACCGCTAGCAACGTACTTGTAGCACACACGGTACCGTTGGAGTCGTAGCTCACAATATTGTATCTCAAAACAGAAGCCGCCTGCAGTAGGCGGCAAATAATGTTGCACCCATCATCCCGGCTCAGTCACGACAATAACACGAGCGCTTACGTGCGTCGGCAGGCTCGTTTCATCGTTGTTCCGGTTAAAATTGTAGATATTAGTTGTTATAACCATGTCAGTGGCCATTTGGCGGCTTCAAAAACTTTTACAGCCAGGTTGGCCACTAACCTGGGTCCAGTTTCCCTTCTGGGTTGCGGAGGTCAGATGGCAGTCGCGCTGAGTAACAACCAGCATCCTCATTCGATCCCCTAGATTAGGTAGCCGGCCTCGTGAAATACGAGAAAAGGCATGGGAGATGATGGTCAAGTTCGGTTTCATAGAGAGTTGATCTCCGTCACCCTTATAAGTACAGTGACTGGGACATGTCACTGTCTCTTTCCAAGAGTCGATGTGCAACATAAATAGCCTCTTACTGTACATCGAACCGGGCTCCCTTGCTTTCACAAACACACTAACTAACAACGTTGGCTAAACCGTTTAATTATCTGCAGACAAAATTGGACTTTACTGCTCAGAGTTCAAAGTTTGTTTTGATTTTAAAATAACTTCTTAATTAGTAACAAATAATATTTTTGTGTTCTGTGGATGTTTTTTTTTTTTTAATAAAAACCAAACAATAATTAGCATGTTCAATCATAAGAAAAATGATTGTTATCTGTGCTACGGAAAACACGTAAGCAGTGTAAGAATTAAGTACCAGTCGCCGTCTCTGGTAGCTATCATTACTTATGGATGATTATGAGCTGGTTTAAATACTATGACACAAAGGTTTATCGAGTCGTCCATTGACCCAACAAAATACTTTTAAAAGCTCTCAAAAAGTCCTTGAACTGCTGTTACCAGTTATAAAACAAGTTTTTAATGTATGCATGCACTAAGGGAAGCGTAATGTGAAAACTGCATCTAATTAGAAAGTGCCAGAATTTCACGCGGTACGTCCTACACACGGAACGTAGTACGTGAAGCTTCGCTGTTTGAGTAAGGATGAGGTTATAGAGTACAAGAGAAGCGGATTGAGACCGTAAATTGGTTGGTAGATGATCGTATGTAGCCTTCTGAACGAATTATTGGAAATATGAAAAAGATGTTTCTTAATTCTCATACAATGTAAATTAGAAAGCATTTTGAAAAATTCGTGCAGGAAGCTGGCAAAAAAAATGCAATCCCATCTTTATTAATACCTAATTCTGTAATAAATTTATAATTCACAAGTCTTTGATTGAGACAAAAATTTTACCTGGTCATAAATAAATTAATAATTGTACCTAATTAGTAGCCTGCTGTGTTGCATGGAGAAAATAGTCACAGATCTTACCATCTAGATTCTAGGCTGTCACATTAAAAAAAACATAAAGGGACGTTCGCAAAATTGTTCAAATTATTTCCGTTCATCTTATGGAACTCAGCACACACCCTCATACATTTCATTAAAATAAGTCCACATTTCAGCAGGTGTGCACGTACAACCCACAACACATACACGTCTAACTCTACCCGTTATTAGTCCTTGCAATAAGGTTCATTGTCGTGTGTAAAGTAAAGGAATGATGGCGCGACGACTGTACCTTATAGAAGGTGGTTTATGTTTTATAATGAATTCACTCATTGAATTTACAAACGAATGAGATTTGCTAACAACTCCGCCCTACTAATCCAAATATACGGACGTGGAAGGGAATTCTTGGATTGCGAATGAAGGAACGGGAACAAGAGTAGGTTAGGCAGTGTTCCACTTTATTATGACGTTGACGCTCTGTCTTCCACGTAGAAGATGAAGACGTGATGAAACAAAAAAACGCAAGTTAAAATTTTAGGTAATCGTAGAGGTAATCTTGTAATTTTTTATCTGATCATTGTATGTATTAAAATAATCAGATATTTGCAGTACAGCAGTACATACTGACAACCTACTTAAATAAAAACTATTAAAGAGGTGGAAAAATCAAATTTCCTCTCTATTTTGAGTTAAGCTCGCCTTTGTACATACCTAATGTATCTAGAGTTAAGTTTAAGAATAAAAATACAGTCAGGCAAATAGGACTGAATTCCGAAAAAAAAACGACCAAAACCTTCCTTCATTAACTCACCCCAAAAAAATATTACAAATCTCATCAAATCCTGTTTTCAAAAAACAGAATTAGCAATGTCGTAGTATTGGCAAGCAAAAGCAGCTCAATGAACAAATTTATTCAAATGCCCGAAGCGAGTGCAAAGAAGCTTAGCGACGTGTAAATAATTATTTAGAGAAAACAGTTTGTCGGCAAATCATCATGCTCGGGGTAGATCTAGGAAAGCGAGTAAACAGGGAAAAAACATCACGCTTTTCCGGACAGGGAAGAGTAAAAGATACTCTTTCGAAAAAAGTTCATTACTTTTTTTTTATGCAATCAGACTATAGACTATTTTTTTGACTGACTTTATAAATTCGTCTTGAGCATGATTTGAACATTTATCAGACACATGAAAAAATTTGTCATCTTTGTTACATTTTATTTCATGTTATTGCATTTCTGTTAGTTTTATATTAATTTCCTAGTATATTATTATTTACTCCTGAAAATACTTTACTGTCATGTCTAATATTCGTAACTCTGCAACACGTGCTCAAATTCCCGCGATTCTCGCAACATTAGCCCGGCGTTTATTTACGCTGCATTAACATTGGAATCTATTTAGATGCGCCGGCTCTAGTCAACAGTAGATCTATGGTGATTGTCTTTCACTTTGCCTCTGTTTACTTGTAAGATGTTTGTCCTAGTGAAGTCCGGCGCCAAACAGCTTGCTGTGTTCTGCCAGATTGTGAGATGTTCCTATCGAGTGGGTATTTCGAGTCGACAACGTCATGCTGAACCCTGGTGTCAAAGTTTTTAATCAACGTATTAGTAAAACAGCTAATCTTCTTCTATTGGTTTTTAAAATCGATGAAATTAATAGGCCTCCGACATGATTGATTTGTGTTATAATCACTATCAAAGACATCAGTGAAAACTGATCGTTATAAAAAGAAACGATACCTTTCTTATTAAGGCCTCGTTATCAGGACAATCCCGCAATCTTTGTCAAGACTTCCCGTCCCTTAATTTGACGGGACATAAACAAAATTATCTGAACCAGGGCCGGCGGTAATGACCCTTGAAACGACTCCTAATTCCAGGGCAGTTGCTAGTTATTTATCTTAGTGATTAAAATATTCCTTTTAGGCTTGAAGTTGGTTTGGATAAGAGTCTTTAATTTGTTGATTCTTGCGGATAATTGAATAAGATTACGGTTTAACTAGGATTAGCCTTTGTTTAGCGGAAATCTTAATATATTTTTAAAATTATACAAAAAAATGTTTTCTTATTTCCACGTAGTGAAGAAGAAAAAGTTTAATTTAAATTAATTTGTAACAAATATAATTTTACAGACGATACGATGCATTGCACACTATTATTTATCAAATCATTACCTAAAGATCGGGAGTACAAGGTTTTAACTAATACGCCACACGGGTAGTTTCCAGTAGCCTGTCCTTGCTAACTTTGGGCTCTTGAAACCTCAGTTTTTCTACTATAGTTTCGGAAAGCCTGAAATAAAATGATCCCAGTCTAGATTGAGATTATCTAAGGGAATGAATCTTTGCAACACAAAATGTAACAAACTATCAGATTAATTTCCTAGTGTAGGAAACTGCAATTCCATTAAGTTGGAACGTCATTTGAATGTCTCCGAAACGCGGAGGGATGTGAAATAATCTAGCGACTACGATGTGTTTAAATGTAACTTCAGTTTTCATATAATGATTTCAGAATATTAGGTTTGCTACTACGTGCGAACTGAGAACTTACTAATGTAATGGTATGAATATAGAAGTAAGTACAGTCGCGCAGAGTTTCAATTTGTGGTGTTGAAATAGCAAATTGTGATATTAATTAATGAGATCCAAGAAGCATTAATTTCTCCGTTGTTTTTGTGCGATATTTTTTTATGAATGGTCGTGAAGTGTTCACCAAGACGATGATAGAGTCGACGATGGTGCGAGCTTAGGCTTCACTAAACCGCAACAATTTTTTTTTTTTAGAAAAAGCAATGACAGATTTTTTACTCTTTATTAAAGTAAGACTTTGTCTACAAGTCTGTACCACACCCAGGACACACACTTTGTTTTTAGATGGCGTGAATTTCTTATAATGCTTAGAATAACGTCTTGGCTGTGTTTCAAGACACGATATTCCGGCATTTTGCTAAGTAATACACAAATTGGTGTTACAGCTAGTCAGAAGACAGCCTGACTTATTTGCAAACTCAAGAACAGACTTTTAGCACTTACTTAATTATTGTTTATTACGTAATTTCTTTATTTCTTCCATGTACTTAGCTAAGTGATTATATTGCATTCCTCTCATAACTTTAGTAATACCAACTTCACTTTATACCACACATACATAAAGATGCTCTCCGGGATTTGCAGTTTTGTATGGACAAGGCAATTTTTTTTTTCGCGCTAAAATTTTTGTGCTTTGGGAAAGTTGTTTGGTATCATCAGTAGAACACGTGCTTTAAAGGAACGCAGTACTTTTTTTACACCCTGTATATTGCTATTGAATACTACGGTCACACTTCTTTTATCTATTTTGGCATAATATAGTCGAAAAAAAGGCGGCGAGATGAAAAAAGTTTTGGGTCTTTCAGTGCTACTTTCGGTTTATGATAAATTAATTAGATCACGTCAAAGGCATCGATTGAGCTACAAGGAAACTCTGTCGAGGAAAGCCTTGAGGCAAAATCGACTTAATTCTAAAGCTTTTTTCATTCAAAAATTAGCCCCTTTTTACAATTTTGAGAGACTACGAAAATACACCAGCGTTTATAGGTAATAGAGTTTTAAGGGTTTTCTGACTCCTCTGCAGCTGTAATGTTGTTTACTCTGTGGCCAGGTGTGGACCGGGTATAATCCAGCCCGCTAATCTTCCCGCCAGCTCATAAACTCACACTTGTCACTTTATACGCCGCAGAGTAAACCTGCAGATTATTTTGATACAGTTTATTATTTCATGGACGGTAGTTTTAGTGGACGCTCGGCGTGGTAGCGTTTTAGCAGTTAATTTTATTTTACAGCTTAATTGAAAGTTACAGCCTTATTTTAGTTACATAGATTCTAAAATCTAGATATTTTATGTAGTAGGTTTAAGTATTTCTTTTATTTGCTTACTAACTATATTTAAAAATATAAGGGAGGTAGCTGTGACAGATGCTTCAGAATTCTTATAGATTTCAGATACATTTTCTTTTGTTTTCCTTCTAAATGGCATCTGTCGCAGCTATCATCCTAACTTTTACAGAGTATTTATAGGTTATCATCCTTAACTGTGATTAAATAATGCAAATCTTATGATAGTTGTCATAACTTGGTCATAGAGTCTGTACATTTCTCTTGAAGGAGAAGGGTATCTTAGACTCCACGTGTCTCAATATTTGACTCTCCCTTGGGTCCATATGGGGTTAAAAAAAATAGGAGTAAAAATATTATGCCAGGCAAAGGGCTCTCCCTTTATAATTCATCAATAATTTACGTGACATTGGCAGAATTGTGATTACACAAAAGCCATTAATTTAAGAATTGAAATTGAACTTGGTCATAAGAGATATTATTAGAAGCAAAAAATACCTATATGTATCGGTCTTTAAAAGTATAGCAACAAAGCCTATAAAAAGGCCTGTAGAAAACAATCAATAATCCAGAAATTATCATAAAAACACCATCCGTCTAATACCACAAAAACACTGCTTTATAAACAAAGGAAACTCCCAAAAATGGCGGAATACGGGAGCAACACAAAAAAACTGTCAATGGATAAGCAATGGATGAATAATTCTGACCCCATGACACTCCCCTGAGACAACCCATCAATCATTTGCCGGTGAATGCAACATTACCAAACCCCATGAATTATAAGGAAAGGTTTGCAATAAATCTATGGGCTTAGCAGCGAAGGGGTTAAAGCGGGGCATTTCAGAATTTTAAATGCTGAAATGTCGTTAATGTTAAAAAATTCAGTTTGAGAGAGGTTGTTTAAGTCTTTCATGTTTTTTAAGTTTTTTGGTAGCGTTTTATAACTTCGGAAAGCAACTAGGCCCGCCCATAAGAAGAAAAAACCCGCATTTCATGCTCCATTTTGAATTCTCTTCTCTTTTTGTCATATTATATCATCGTTTGGTAATAGAGATTGATTGTAATGTGGATTGAACGGGATATTTTGGAAATTATTACTTCTGACGCTAACTCTGATAATTATGTTAGCAACAAAAATATATGTTTTATTATTCTCTCAAACATATTAAATATACAAAATGGCGGAAAAATCTTTAAGTTTTTCGTCTTTGTCTAATATTTAATCATTGTCTACATTACGTAAAAATGACATACTTAGTACCTACATAGTTCTATGTTTCAGTTTAAATTAAAACTTCAAATCAGGAAATGCAGCAACTGAGTAGGAAAAAAGTAAGCAGATATCCTGTTAATTTCCTGTTTTCAGGACAGTAGTGGCGGTGTCTAGTCACAGAATAAAAATAGAACAGGTACAGAAGAACCATACTGCAACGACATTCACACAAAAATAAACCTTGATTCACGGGAATATGACGCGGTTTAGCTTGCAGATTGATCATAATGTCTAATATCATGTCTAATGTGTATGAAGTACGATTACAACGATAGTGCTGACTGCAAAAATTGCGCTTTCTGAACAAACAATGCCATAAAGTTTCAATTTACAAAGTGAATTTTCGTATCAACCCCTACTTTAGATGTATTTGAGCGATAACTACTTTTGAAATAACCATGGATAGTCCGAATTTTAAAAATCTACGTTTCATAGAAAGAAAATATTTGTTTTTAGCAGCACACATTGTTACACTCTGTATACGTAAACGTGTGGGAAAACAGAGAGTTGAATGAAAACAAGTCGTATTTGTCTCCACGTGTGCTGTTGACCTATTTTTAGGTTATGTTATGTAACGCACGTCCACGCAAATTAGGAAAACAAAGTTGTTTTAGTGTCATTTCTTTTGTTTTTGTAACTTCCGTATTTTTACCGGAAGTTGTTAAGTAGACAGACTACCGTCTAATAAAAAGTAAAAAGAGTAAATAAAACGTACCGTTTTAAAAAGGTTTGAAAGTTTGGTTTTATGTAAAATTTGTTATAAGACACGGCATGAAAAACGCTATCCAAAATGGCGGATCCAATTTAATAATAACATCAAAAACGAGCCGTAGTCGAGTTACTTCAAATAAATTGTCGTAAGCAGTTCTTTTGATGTTTTAATTTAGAGGTAATAATAAAAAGGTGAAACGCGATCTTCAATTAACTGATTTTCAAGAATTTTTACTCATTAATATCTTATTTAGATCTACACTACCATAAATCCACTCCATTTTGCGCCATGTTTATTCGGTTTTTTACGTTTTTTTATTCTTATAAGAATTCGATTTTCAAATACAGGTATCCTCCTATTATCCTCTTCGTTATATTTAGAACAGAGAAAATTATAATGTTTTTTCTTTATGAAAAGTCCGCTCGACTATCAAAATTGGTTTAACTGCAGACATCTGTAACAAGATTTACTCTGTCATGTACCTAAGGGTACCTATTTATGTTTAGGTAAAGCATAAATCATTTGAAGGCTTCAAAAGGCTTTTTAGTCTATATCTTACAAATAAAGATTACAAAATATTGTGTTATTCGCTCACAAATACAACAACAAATCTGTAAAATTAGAAAATATGGGCCGAACAATGTCGATTTCATTATTTGGTAGCCATTTTGAATTTTGTCCTAGGGTTGTGTTAAGTTGAAACCTTTATAACAATAAAAATAAGAAAATCATTATCTGAAGCCAAAACAAATTTCCTTCAAAGTTTTGCCAACTCTAATAAAAACAATAAATTTTAACAGTAACTGCTATATAAATCGTAATCACCACAATTGACCTTCTAACAATGACAAATCCAGTCAGAGGTCATAAAAACAAGTTTTACAAACTGGAATCCTGTAATCTTGACCTTGGCTTTACGATCTATACAACGACAAGGTTATTAATGAACGTGGCAAGAAAAGGAACTATCGCTGCCAAAATGCCGCCAACGCCATTCATAACAGTTGTCCATACAATGCAGCGTCCTCGGTTCGGAGGTCCTGGGTTCGATTCCTAGGGGGAACACAAAGTTGAACACTTTGTGAGATTTTCTCCGGTTTGTTTCGGACAATGAAGGCTTAATTACCTGATTGTCTGGAAGAGTAAAAATTCCGTATTTTGAAGGGCACGTTAAGCCGTCGGTCCCGGCTTCTGTCTTTGATAGTGGTCGTTACACAAACCATGTCAGATGCGTATTAACTCCGCTATTAGGCAGTTTAAAAACTCTGAAACCAGGGTTCATCGGGTCGATCGACTCGAAACTCACAGGGCAAGAAGAAGCACCCTCGCCTACATTCATTCATACCCTTGTCAGACTTTACAGCCTCCAAACACAATAGTTGGGGGTAGCTGATGAATTATACATTTGGGACACCAGAAAGCCGATTACGTCAACTTTGGGATAAAAAAAATAGCGCGTCTATTTGGATGACCTACTATGATTTGGGAAACTGGGTCGAAGTTTGTTTGACTTAGTTTTGGAATGATTGTACAATGATCTTTGATTTTATTACTGTAATATTCATCTAGGAATACTAGTAGTGCCTCTTCTGGTTATGTTTGCTAGTAAACGGCTAATCGACTGACGTTAGAATTTATGAAAAATCTACTAAAGGCTCACCATTCTTTATTAAATAAAAACACTTAACTAATACTATTAAATAAATAAATAAATAAAATTGTTTTATTTCGGGCACAGGGTCCCATTGACAAAAATACACATACAATTATTTGAAGAACAATTGAATTGAATTACATTAAATAAAATTGAAATTAAAACATTAATCATATTAAATATCTTAGTCAAATATAATACTTTAATCTTTAAAGAATTAAAGATTAAGGCAGTAAATATCAATATCAGTAAATATCAATTGCTGAAGTACTTAACTTCATTATAGTTGTTGTCAAAAATAAATATATAAATCTTAAAACATTAAACTAAAGATACTAACATTAAAAAATACTCACACATAGTTGCTAAGGGCCTGTATCTACTATCTTCTATGGAACTCAATTTTGAACCCACTTGTATCAACAATACCCCATACATTACATTATTTATATGTACTAGTTCTAACATTACGCCTGATACAATTACTTCGAACCCTCATAAATAGTGGCACATTAATTTGCATACAGCAGCTTGCTGCTAGCTAGACCCTTAGTCCTTATACAGGGTGTTTGATAATAGGATAAAATTAGGTTATTATAAATTAACTCAAAGTTTTTACAGAGTTTCAGGTTCATGTCTAGAAAAATACCATAAATTATTTGTACGCTTCTATCCCTAACGGGTTAGGTAGATCGTAAAACGCCTAGTAAAAGGCGTTTTCGCCACAAGTGCTTAGTGCCAGGTTGTCAGCCCATATCGCCCAATTTCGATACACTGAAAATCCTAGATATCACTTTGCTGACTTCTACAGCATGTCCGGGAGGAGAAGCAGCTGGCACATTCTGTGTTTTTCTATCGCTCCCAGTACAGATCAGAATCTTTAGGGGCTAATTTTAAATGAGTATTTACAAAGTTTTATATTCTAAACAGACCAAATGCAAATTAAAGCCATTTAATTTAATTTTGTAGACATCTGAACCTATAAAATCGCTGAATATAAACAAGACTGAGTTGAACCATCCTGTACTACGCACCATTATTTACCAACAGTCAGCTCACTTGCCTCGCCGCCTTAACCCTGGTCATATATTCACTTGGTCACACTCCAAGAGGTATTAATATCACTAGTGCAAGGTAGTCTCTATCGAACCAACATACCTTGTACGATTTGATAGTAATTCTCCAAGAAAGAAAGAAAGAAATAAGGAATTATTACATGTATACTTATAGAAAAAAAGGTTTTTTTTAGGTAGGTAGGTACCCTATTAATGGACTGGTTAGCTGTGGAAGTTCTATATTTTCATTAGTGTGTGGAAGGAACTTATTCGATCATAAATTCTAACTTGGTAATTTCGGGCCTTTAATCTTACAATCAAGAATCTTCCACAAAAAGTATTCTGGAAGTAAAATGTAAATTGAAATGTTCTATCTGATCCATCAATCACATTTCCACAATCTCGCTGAAATAGAAAAAAAAAAAAACTGTAATCACAGAATTCAATTGCTTTTCCATCGAGATAGGGGGCTTGAAAGTTTTGGGTCGGCACAAGATCGGTTGTCACTTCCCAAGTTCCGTTATCGCGCAACTTCGGGAATTTCCCGAGTTTTACCAGTCAGAAGTACACTTTTGTTCTCACTTGCCAGTTTTATTCGATTCCGATCGTCGGGAAGATAAAATGTCAAGTTGTTATACAGAAATGTTCTACTTCACAATGATTTTTCCACTTTTGTTATCGAAAACCGCACAAAACATCAGAGTGCGCAATTTTTTTCTCAAAAACGAACAAACTTACAATAAAAACCAGAAGAAACAATTTAAATTCTTTTCATGTTATGACCTAATTGTGTTCTGTGGTTAAGACATGTTAAAAAAAACAAATAACAAAATGACCAGGCCAAGTTATTAAATTAAACTTTTCATTAGTGAAATTGCTCTGAACTAAACGACTAAATTTCTTTCAGATATAGCACCTCACACCTAAAATTGAGCTCTAGCCGAGCTGATCAAATTGCAACGGCGATATACCGAGAAAAGGAAACTCTGGGAGTTACTGTTGGATGGAGTTTAGTTGTAGCTCAGAGTTAGCGCTTCAATTGATGAAGAAAGTTTCAAAAGGCAGATTCGGGTAGGAAGCGAAGGTATCCTTTAATCGCGTTTAGTTCAGAGCAATTTCACTAATGAAAAGTTTAATTTAATAACTTGGCCTGGTCATTTTGTTATTTGTTTTTTTTAACATGTCTTAACCACAGAACACAATTAGGTCATAACATGAAAAGAATTTAAATTGTTTCTTCTGGTTTTTATTGTAAGTTTGTTCGTTTTTGAGAAAAAAATTGCGCACTCTGATGTTTTGTGCGGTTTTCGATAACAAAAGTGGAAAAATCATTGTGAAGTAGAACATTTCTGTATAACAACTTGACATTTTATCTTCCCGACGATCGGAATCGAATAAAACTGGCAAGTGAGAACAAAAGTGTACTTCTGACTGGTAAAACTCGGGAAATTCCCGAAGTTGCGCGATAACGGAACTTGGGAAGTGACAACCGATCTTGTGCCGACCCAAAACTTTCAAGCCCCCTATCTCGATGGAAAAGCAATTGAATTCTGTGATTACAGTTTTTTTTTTTTTCTATTTCAGCGAGATTGTGGAAATGTGATTGATGGATCAGATAGAACATTTCAATTTACATTTTACTTCCAGAATACTTTTTGTGGAAGATTCTTGATTGTAAGATTAAAGGCCCGAAATTACCAAGTTAGAATTTATGATCGAATAAGTTCCTTCCACACACTAATGAAAATATAGAACTTCCACAGCTAACCAGTCCATTAATAGGGTACCTACCTACCTAAAAAAAACCTTTTTTTCTATAAGTATACATGTAATAATTCCTTATTTCTTTCTTTCTTTCTTGGAGAATTACTATCAAATCGTACAAGGTATGTTGGTTCGATAGAGACTACCTTGCACTAGTGATATTAATACCTCTTGGAGTGTGACCAAGTGAATATATGACCAGGGTTAAGGCGGCGAGGCAAGTGAGCTGACTGTTGGTAAATAATGGTGCGTAGTACAGGATGGTTCAACTCAGTCTTGTTTATATTCAGCGATTTTATAGGTTCAGATGTCTACAAAATTAAATTAAATGGCTTTAATTTGCATTTGGTCTGTTTAGAATATAAAACTTTGTAAATACTCATTTAAAATTAGCCCCTAAAGATTCTGATCTGTACTGGGAGCGATAGAAAAACACAGAATGTGCCAGCTGCTTCTCCTCCCGGACATGCTGTAGAAGTCAGCAAAGTGATATCTAGGATTTTCAGTGTATCGAAATTGGGCGATATGGGCTGACAACCTGGCACTAAGCACTTGTGGCGAAAACGCCTTTTACTAGGCGTTTTACGATCTACCTAACCCGTTAGGGATAGAAGCGTACAAATAATTTATGGTATTTTTCTAGACATGAACCTGAAACTCTGTAAAAACTTTGAGTTAATTTATAATAACCTAATTTTATCCTATTATCAAACACCCTGTATAAGGACTAAGGGTCTAGCTAGCAGCAAGCTGCTGTATGCAAATTAATGTGCCACTATTTATGAGGGTTCGAAGTAATTGTATCAGGCGTAATGTTAGAACTAGTACATATAAATAATGTAATGTATGGGGTATTGTTGATACAAGTGGGTTCAAAATTGAGTTCCATAGAAGATAGTAGATACAGGCCCTTAGCAACTATGTGTGAGTATTTTTTAATGTTAGTATCTTTAGTTTAATGTTTTAAGATTTATATATTTATTTTTGACAACAACTATAATGAAGTTAAGTACTTCAGCAATTGATATTTACTGATATTGATATTTACTGCCTTAATCTTTAATTCTTTAAAGATTAAAGTATTATATTTGACTAAGATATTTAATATGATTAATGTTTTAATTTCAATTTTATTTAATGTAATTCAATTCAATTGTTCTTCAAATAATTGTATGTGTATTTTTGTCAATGGGACCCTGTGCCCGAAATAAAACAATTTTATTTATTTATTTATTTAATAGTATTAGTTAAGTGTTTTTATTTAATAAAGAATGGTGAGCCTTTAGTAGATTTTTCATAAATTCTAACGTCAGTCGATTAGCCGTTTACTAGCAAACATAACCAGAAGAGGCACTACTAGTATTCCTAGATGAATATTACAGTAATAAAATCAAAGATCATTGTACAATCATTCCAAAACTAAGTCAAACAAACTTCGACCCAGTTTCCCAAATCATAGTAGGTCATCCAAATAGACGCGCTATTTTTTTTATCCCAAAGTTGACGTAATCGGCTTTCTGGTGTCCCAAATGTATAATTCATCAGCTACCCCCAACTATTGTGTTTGGAGGCTGTAAAGTCTGACAAGGGTATGAATGAATGTAGGCGAGGGTGCTTCTTCTTGCCCTGTGAGTTTCGAGTCGATCGACCCGATGAACCCTGGTTTCAGAGTTTTTAAACTGCCTAATAGCGGAGTTAATACGCATCTGACATGGTTTGTGTAACGACCACTATCAAAGACAGAAGCCGGGACCGACGGCTTAACGTGCCCTTCAAAATACGGAATTTTTACTCTTCCAGACAATCAGGTAATTAAGCCTTCATTGTCCGAAACAAACCGGAGAAAATCTCACAAAGTGTTCAACTTTGTGTTCCCCCTAGGAATCGAACCCAGGACCTCCGAACCGAGGACGCTGCATTGTATGGACAACTGTTATGAATGGCGTTGGCGGCATTTTGGCAGCGATAGTTCCTTTTCTTGCCACGTTCATTAATAACCTTGTCGTTGTATAGATCGTAAAGCCAAGGTCAAGATTACAGGATTCCAGTTTGTAAAACTTGTTTTTATGACCTCTGACTGGATTTGTCATTGTTAGAAGGTCAATTGTGGTGATTACGATTTATATAGCAGTTACTGTTAAAATTTATTGTTTTTATTAGAGTTGGCAAAACTTTGAAGGAAATTTGTTTTGGCTTCAGATAATGATTTTCTTATTTTTATTGTTATAAAGGTTTCAACTTAACACAACCCTAGGACAAAATTCAAAATGGCTACCAAATAATGAAATCGACATTGTTCGGCCCATATTTTCTAATTTTACAGATTTGTTGTTGTATTTGTGAGCGAATAACACAATATTTTGTAATCTTTATTTGTAAGATATAGACTAAAAAGCCTTTTGAAGCCTTCAAATGATTTATGCTTTACCTAAACATAAATAGGTACCCTTAGGTACATGACAGAGTAAATCTTGTTACAGATGTCTGCAGTTAAACCAATTTTGATAGTCGAGCGGACTTTTCATAAAGAAAAAACATTATAATTTTCTCTGTTCTAAATATAACGAAGAGGATAATAGGAGGATACCTGTATTTGAAAATCGAATTCTTATAAGAATAAAAAAACGTAAAAAACCGAATAAACATGGCGCAAAATGGAGTGGATTTATGGTAGTGTAGATCTAAATAAGATATTAATGAGTAAAAATTCTTGAAAATCAGTTAATTGAAGATCGCGTTTCACCTTTTTATTATTACCTCTAAATTAAAACATCAAAAGAACTGCTTACGACAATTTATTTGAAGTAACTCGACTACGGCTCGTTTTTGATGTTATTATTAAATTGGATCCGCCATTTTGGATAGCGTTTTTCATGCCGTGTCTTATAACAAATTTTACATAAAACCAAACTTTCAAACCTTTTTAAAACGGTACGTTTTATTTACTCTTTTTACTTTTTATTAGACGGTAGTCTGTCTACTTAACAACTTCCGGTAAAAATACGGAAGTTACAAAAACAAAAGAAATGACACTAAAACAACTTTGTTTTCCTAATTTGCGTGGACGTGCGTTACATAACATAACCTAAAAATAGGTCAACAGCACACGTGGAGACAAATACGACTTGTTTTCATTCAACTCTCTGTTTTCCCACACGTTTACGTATACAGAGTGTAACAATGTGTGCTGCTAAAAACAAATATTTTCTTTCTATGAAACGTAGATTTTTAAAATTCGGACTATCCATGGTTATTTCAAAAGTAGTTATCGCTCAAATACATCTAAAGTAGGGGTTGATACGAAAATTCACTTTGTAAATTGAAACTTTATGGCATTGTTTGTTCA